>JAJOZX010000595.1:1222500-1292500 GCA_023014485.1 Bathynomus jamesi
GTCTGCCATTATCCAACTTTCAAATAACTTCAACATAAGCAAAGGTCTTTTTCAACTCGATCCTGCTGTTTGAATTCCTTCAAAACAGATTTAGATAAGAAGGGTAGAACGCTAAATCTTTGGTAAACTTGTATGCTACTTTATTAACTTTTAATTTTCATTTTATTTTTATATACATCGAAACTTAACCAAAAGGCAGAGTGTGTTAAAACCCGGGCAGATTCCAGTATAAATTTGTATTTTTATAATTCATTTGATCTTGTGCTAAAAATCGATATTTTTTCCTTACAAATCTCTATGCCTCTCTGTTAATCCTTTAATTTTAATTTTTATTTTACTTCACCGTTTATTGCATATATATATATATATATATAGATATATATATTAATATAATATATGGGATGAATTTCACAATAAAATACGTGAAATGAATAAATGCTGCAAACCCACAAGGAAAAAGAAAAACGATTCCAAGGCCTTTCGTGTATTCAAAGCTACACCTCGTCAGGGAATGATATATTATTATATATATATATATATATATATATATAGATATATATATATATATATATATATATATATATGATATATATATTATCTATATATATATATATATATATATAATAATATATATAGATGATTATATATATTATTTTATATATATATATATATATATATATATATATATATTATTATTTTCTTTTTTTTTCTTTCTGTAACCTATTATAGGCTGTACCCTTTTATGTACTTCAGTGTTCCTCAGGATGTCATTAGACGAAAGCGCTTGAGCCCATTTTGTGTTTCTTTCCTTTGGGTTTATTCATCATATATATATATATATAGAATATATATATATATATATATATATATAATATATAATATATAATAATATATTATAATTATATATATATATATATATATATATATATATAATATATATATATTTATTATATATATTATATATATATTATATTAGGGTGTCTCTTATTGGGTAGTCAAAAATTGAAATGTTGAATTATTTTATCTGCCCCCTAAAATAGTTCCATTTAGCATAAAAACTAAAACTTGAAAGTTTGACACAAATTGGCTCATATTTAGGGGTCGCCCCCGGCTAATAAAAATGGTGACCATGGCATAATAGCTCCTGACATATGATTATGCTCATTATACACATAATTCCTTCCTTTTTTTTTAGTTTGATTCGTTTTTATAAGTATAGGCCTTCTTATTTATCATTGATCCTTTTCTAACCTATCCTTGATGTTGTTATAATCCATCCTTTGGTCCTCAATCCTTCTTTATCCCAATCCTTTTTCTCCTATCCAAAATCCTTCCTGGCTCTTTTTTTATATACAATCAGCAATGAAGCATTGCTACAAAAAAAAACCATTAGTTTATTATATAGAGATAAATTCAAAATGCCAGTGCTATTTACATACTTTAATTACTTTAATTAGCATTATTTCCTTATACAACATTTATTTAATATACAATGATTATACAATATGGTGTATTTTAAGGTGCGACCTCATTGATGGTTATTTTTTGAGAAGAACAGTTTTTGATGGAACTGGGTGACTCTGGCGGTGTTTTGCAACAATTTGGAGCAGGAACTGGAGCTGCTCTTCCCCCACTGTCAATTTCTTATTCAGCTCTTGAACTAAAGCTACTGCACGTTCTGCCCGGTCATTTACAACAGATAGAGCTGCAACAATAGCTCTGGCCCTTAAATATTCACAGTTGGATGTCCAAGTGCTGGGTGCCTTGTTCAGAAATCCTTCTGGCAAATTCAGCTTAGTAAAGAATTCTCTAGTATTTCTTGTAACAAGTTGGTGTAGTCCTTCACCAGAGCAGAAGGTCGATTCAGGAATCCGAGGACGCTTGGGTGGTCTATCAGTGGACTCATCTTCTAATGCCTTTACCATGCGTTTCTTTACATCTGTAGTAATTCGCTCATCAAAGAAAGCAAGACCAACTGCTTCTTCAGACAGGTACCATAAGTGGTTAGAGAGCTTTTTTTTAGTTGCATCAGAAATCTTTTTGTTAGGATAATTAATCAATGACCTCATAAGGAGCCAGTCATTAAATGGGGTTTCAATAGGGAGTGAGGATGTTGTCCAAGCCTTCATATAGATGAGAACAGAAAAAAGGGAAAGATCTCGAATTCCTCGTTCTTCAGTCTTAGTCATCTTGAACTGGTTTCGAAAAAGCCACATCTTGATAGAATAGAGCGCTTTGGACATCCAGCGAGCTCGATGCATGGCACCTGGTGCACGAAACTTGATGCCTTTATTGGGGACACCTCCAAGAAAGATGATGGACAGATCCAAAAGTTCTTGATAGTCATCCCGTAGCATAGGTGCCTGGGATCTAGCAAACTGAATTAGTTCAGTTTTAGACTGGATAATTGCTTCTTTAGTAATCGTGTCTGTCTCACCTGTTTGGAACTGGCTTTGATCAACAGAAGTCCAATTGTCACGAAAACGCTTAAAGATCAATATCTCTGGACCAGTTGATGTAGATCCCAATGTTGCTTCAAATGCAGCTCCCAACAATAAATCTAAAACATGGTGTCTACAAGGCAAGTACAAAACATCATGTCCCAATTTTGCTTCGATGAGAGCACAGGCTCCACTATATTGACCCGTGTTTGAAGCTGTTGTATCGAAACAAATTGCTTTTACTCTCTCTGTAATTCCCCATTCATTCAGGCAGTTAAAGACGGCTTCAGCTTGTGCTTCTCCAGTTGAGTTTGGGATTTTGGGGACACCAAGCAGCTGTTCAACACCAGGTCCTGACACAAGTACTGGGAGACGATCAATGTGCTTGTGCGAGGTGAGGTCCTCCATCATCTTGCCATCCCAGTGGACTGTCATAGAACATTCTCCATGGAAATGCTCCTTAAGTTCTTTAGCATGACGAGCTCGGTTCTTATTTCGAAGGCGATGGATAGAATGTTGGTTTATGTTGTAATCTGAAGCGTCCAAACCAAAGCTTTTAGCTGCCTCTGCGAGGATAAATGTTGCCTTTCTAGAGGAAATTTGTGTACGATCCAGGGCAGCAGACATCTGAATAGTCATGATGTTTTTCATGCCTCGTTTTTCTTAGATTTTGGTAAAGCACAAGCTCCTTTGGGCTCCTCCTCCTCATTCTCACTTTCATCAGTGTTGCTGGAAGATGTGGAAGAAGCCAGTACAACTTGACTAGTAGACGCCTCCATCAAAGATTCTGACTTTCTTTTTCTCTCTGCCTCAGCTTCCAACCGTTTGACTGCATTTTTTGTGCGGTGAAGATGTACAGTGTCCACACCACCGATTGAGCCAGGACGACCTTTTTGTCTTTGCAGTTGAAGGAACTCCCAGTCCTCACGATTCTTGATCAGCTTCTCAGCGTCTCCATGGGCGATGTCAAAGAGATCTTCCAATCGCTCTACAAAATCAGCCTCCTTGGTTTTATGGCTCTGGCTTGTTCTGGAAGCATGCTTCTTTAAGCAAGTCCATTCGTTAAAGAAATTCTCTAACTTCTTCATGGCACGAGGTTCCTGCTGAGTAGGAATATTGGCCTTATCCCAGATAACTATTGTGGCTCGAATAGATTGACGCAGAGCATCGCGGATTGTCATGTTTTTCTCTCTGTGGAGGTGCATAAAATAACCAAAAGCTTGCCTATATGGGGGCAGCTTTGAGCCTTTAATATCATCTACTGTAGATCCGAGCAAATAGAATGGTCTTCTTGTATTCATCTGCAAAATAAGAAAACAAAATATTAATGTAGTGTTATGGTTTTGTAGAGCAGGGCTAAATCACTGTTTTGACTTTTTTAAATTACAAAAAAAAAAAAAATTTGGTAGACATAAAGTTAATTTGGTCTATTTTATAAATCTAACGTATTTTTCTCAATTATTATTCCTATTATTTTTTAATCTAAGAAACAAGGAATAAATATTTTTGTAGTAGAAATTTATATTTTGCTATTTTATTGGAAATAGAAACAGTGGCGTCACTAGGGTTGGTGTCACCCAGTGCGGTAACTCATGGTGTCACCCCCCCATGGACCTCCTCCCGTACCAGACCATACAGAATCCTTAGTAATGTTTTTTGTACTAATGTTACTCGTAAATCGTAATTCCCGTATATCACTGAATGTAATGGCAATAGTAGTGACATAAACAACTAGCAAAATTAAAATTACTCCTTTAAATTACAATATCATACGCACAGCCTAAATGTATTTACATTTACATAGTTTCATGTGGTTAAAGTGAAAATTCGGTAAGAAAACAATAGAATTCGAAGTAAAAACGTTTAAGAACTACATCAAAATTATGTTCATTTTAACGTTAAACTTTACCGTTACATGAGATACATTAATGGATTAGGTTTGCATAATCAATAACGGCCCAAATAATGTAGAAGTTGTAGACAAATGCATATGGAAATATACTCATAAATTTGAGGCTGCAACATCATAAAGACAGAGGCTGCAACAACTGAGCGGAAGCCTTTTTTTATTTTTCCTTCTTTTCCTTTAATTACTACTTCATTCTCAAAAAAGTTATTGATATAGGTTCACAAATACTAATTACCACAATATTGTAGCTAAAACAACAGAAAATTTGACAAAATCAGCGACTATAAAAACACCAGCAGCAACGAAAACAACAGCGCGTGCTTGTAGAGCGTGCAGACGAAACCACGTGATTCGAAGCGTCATTGTAATTGGGTAATAATGACAGCTCTGACCGGAGCGCATTAGAAGGTTCAAAAAGTAAATTAGCATAGAGTTTTAGCCTTGTAGGTATATTGATACATGTAAGCTGGGCTTACGAAAAATGTTTTTGTTGTTATAACTAACTACAGGGATATTTTTATAAAAAATAATAAATTTCTGCTCAAACACTGCACAAAAACCCCCCGCACCCCTCTAGTGACGCCACTGATAGAAACACAGATCATGAAACACATGTCAGGTAAAATTTCCATTGAACTAAATTAAATTCTTTGTGACAAATAGCAACATTGTTTAAAACTTCATAATATGTGTATAAGAGCATAAATTCTAATTTTTTCATTAAATTCATTAAATTTTTTTCAAACACTAATAACAAAATCAGTATAAATAATTGTGAAAAATATAAATAACATAGTTTATTATCTGATAATAGCAAAAAAGAAGTATAGTGATACACAGTTACACACCTTTTACTTATGACAGCAGAACACTGAATGATGACAAATAAACAATTGCAACATAATCTGGAGCATTCTTGATGAAACATGTTTAAACAGGTTGATCTTGTCTTATCAAGCAATATTTTCAGCTACAAACTTGACAATTATCTCTAATATATTCATTTAATTGAATTCATCATAAATATGATGATTAATTAATTAAAAACATATGTTTAGTATACTTGACAACTGCTAGTAATTTCAAATATTAATTGCATAAATAATAGCTATATTTTATGAACTTTAATAAGCGGGGGCGACCTCTAAAATTTGTTCAATCCAAAAACAATTTTATATGTGATGTTTTTTCAACCAATGGAACTGGTTGAGGGGGCGCAACCTAAAAAATCAACACTTCGAAAATAAGAGACACCCTATTAGGGTGTCTCTTATTGGGTAGTCAAAAATTGAAATGTTGAATTATTTTATCTGCGCCGCCTAAAATAGTTCCATTTAGCATAAAAACTAAAACTTGAAAGTTTGACACAAATTGGCTCATATTTAGGGGTCGCCCCCGGCTAATAAAAATGGTGACCATGGCATAATAGCTCCTGACATATGATTATGCTCATTATACACACAATTCCTTCCTTCTTTTTTAGTTTGATTCGTTTTTATAAGTATAGGCCTTCTTATTTATCATTGATCCTTTTCTAACCTATCCTTGATGTTGTTATAATCCATCCTTTGGTCCTCAATCCTTCTTTATCCCAATCCTTTTTCTCCTATCCAAAATCCTTCCTGGCTCTTTTTTTATATACAATCAGCAATGAAGCATTGCTACAAAAAAAACCATTAGTTTATTATATAGAGATAAATTCAAAATGCCAGTGCTATTTACATACTTTAATTACTTTAATTAGCAATATTTCCTTATACAACATTTATTTAATATACAATGATTATACAATATGGTGTATTTTAAGGTGAGACCTCATTGATGGTTATTTTTTGAGAAGAACAGTTTTTGATGGAACTGGGTGACTCTGGCGGTGTTTTGCAACAATTTGGAGCAGGAACTGGAGCTGCTCTTCCCCCACTGTCAATTTCTTATTCAGCTCTTGAACTAAAGCTACTGCACGTTCTGCCCGGTCATTTACAACAGATAGAGCTGCAACAATAGCTCTGGCCCTTAAATATTCACAGTTGGATGTCCAAGTGCTGGGTGCCTTGTTCAGAAATCCTTCTGGCAAATTCAGCTTAGTAAAGAATTCTCTAGTATTTCTTGTGACAAGTTGGTGTAGTCCTTCACCAGAGCAGAAGGTCGATTCAGGAATCCGAGGACGCTTGGGTGGTCTATCAGTGGACTCATCTTCTAATGCCTTTACCATGCGTTTCTTTACATCTGTAGTAATTCGCTCATCAAAGAAAGCAAGACCAACTGCTTCTTCAGACAGGTACCATAAGTGGTTAGAGAGCTTTTTTTTAGTTGCATCAGAAATCTTTTTGTTAGGATAATTAATCAATGACCTCATAAGGAGCCAGTCATTAAATGGGGTTTCAATAGGGAGTGAGGATGTTGTCCAAGCCTTCATATAGATGAGAACAGAAAAAAGGGAAAGATCTCGAATTCCTCGTTCTTCAGTCTTAGTCATCTTGAACTGGTTTCGAAAAAGCCACATCTTGATAGAATAGAGCGCTTTGGACATCCAGCGAGCTCGATGCATGGCACCTGGTGCACGAAACTTGATGCCTTTATTGGGGACACCTCCAAGAAAGATGATGGACAGATCCAAAAGTTCTTGATAGTCATCCCGTAGCATAGGTGCCTGGGATCTAGCAAACTGAATTAGTTCAGTTTTAGACTGGATAATTGCTTCTTTAGTAATCGTGTCTGACTCACCTGTTTGGAACTGGCTTTGATCAACAGAAGTCCAATTGTCACGAAAACGCTTAAAGATCAATATCTCTGGACCAGTTGATGTAGATCCCAATGTTGCTTCAAATGCAGCTCCCAACAATAAATCTAAAACATGGTGTCTACAAGGCAAGTACAAAACATCATGTCCCAATTTTGCTTCGATGAGAGCACAGGCTCCACTATACTGACCCGTGTTTGAAGCTGTTTTATCGAAACAAATTGCTTTTACTCTCTCTGTAATTCCCCATTCATTCAGGCAGTTAAAGACGGCTTCAGCTTGTGCTTCTCCAGTTGAGTTTGGGATTTTGGGGACACCAAGCAGCTGTTCAACACCAGGTCCTGACACAAGTACTGGGAGACGATCAATGTGCTTGTGCGAGGTGAGGTCCTCCATCATCTTGCCATCCCAGTGGACTGTCATAGAACATTCTCCATGGAAATGCTCCTTAAGTTCTTTAGCATGCATGACGAGCTCGGTTCTTATTTCGAAGGCGATGGATAGAATGTTGTTTATGTTGTAATCTGAAGCGTCCAAACCAAAGCTTTTAGCTGCCTCTGCGAGGATAAATGTTGCCTTTCTAGAGGAAATTTGTGTACGATCCAGGGCAGCAGACATCTGAATAGTCATGATGTTTTTCATGCCTCGTTTTTGCTTAGATTTTGGTAAAGCACAAGCTCCTTTGGGCTCCTCCTCCTCATTCTCACTTTCATCAGTGTTGCTGGAAGATGTGGAAGAAGCCAGTACAACTTGACTAGTAGACGCCTCCATCAAAGATTCTGACTTTCTTTTTCTCTCTGCCTCAGCTTCCAACCGTTTGACTGCATTTTTTGTGCGGTGAAGATGTATAGTGTCCACACCACCGATTGAGCCAGGACGACCTTTTTGTCTTTGCAGTTGAAGGAACTCCCAGTCCTCACGATTCTTGATCAGCTTCTCAGCGTCTCCATGGGCGATGTCAAAGAGATCTTCCAATCGCTCTACAAAATCAGCCTCCTTGGTTTTATGGCTCTGGCTTGTTCTGGAAGCATGCTTCTTTAAGCAAGTCCATTCGTTAAAGAAATTCTCTAACTTCTTCATGGCACGAGGTTCCTGCTGAGTAGGAATATTGGCCTTATCCCAGATAACTATTGTGGCTCGAATAGATTGACGCAGAGCTTCGCGGATTGTCATGTTTTTCTCTCTGTGGAGGTGCATAAAATAACCAAAAGCTTGCCTATATGGGGGCAGCTTTGAGCCTTTAATATCATCTACTGTAGATCCGAGCAAATAGAATGGTCTTCTTGTATTCATCTGCAAATAAGAAAACAAAATATTAATGTAGTGTTATGGTTTTGTAGAGCAGGGCTAAATCACTGTTTTGACTTTTTAAATTACAAAAAAAAAAAAAATTGGTAGACATAAAGTTAATTTGGTCTATTTTATAAATCTAACGTATTTTTCTCAATTATTATTCCTATTAATTTTTAATCTAAGAAACAAGGAATAAATATTTTTGTATTAGAAATTTATATTTTGCTATTTTATTGGAAATAGAAACAGTGGCGTCACTAGGGTTGGTGTCACCCAGTGCGGTAACTCATGGTGTCACCCACCCACCATGGACCTCCTCCCGTACCAGGACCATACAGAATCCTTAGTAATGTTTTTTGTACTAATGTTACTCGTAAATCGTAATTCCCGTATAACTGAATGTAATGGCAATAGTAGTGACATAAACAACTAGCAAATTAAAATTACTCCTTTAAATTACAATATCATACGCACAGCCTAAATGTATTTACATTTACATAGTTTCATGTGGTTAAAGTGAAAATTCGGTAAGAAAACAATAGAATTCGAAGTAAAAAACGTTAAGAACTACATCAAAATTATGTTCATTTTAACGTTAAACTTTACCGTTACATGAGATACATTAATGGATTAGGTTTGCATAATCAATAACGGCCCAAATAATGTAGAAGTTGTAGACAAATGCATATGGAAATATACTCATAAATTTGAGGCTGCAACATCATAAAGACAGAGGCTGCAACAACTGAGCGGAAGCCTTTTTTTATTTTTCTCCTTCTTTTCCTTTAATTACTACTTCATTCTCAAAAAAGTTATTGATATAGGTTCACAAATACTAATTACCACAATATTGTAGCTAAAACAACAGAAAATTTGACAAAATCAGCGACTATAAAAACACCAGCAGCAACGAAAACAACAGCGCGTGCTTGTAGAGCGTGCAGACGAAACCACGTGATTCGAAGCGTCATTGTAATTGGGTAATAATGACAGCTCTGACCGGAGCGCATTAGAAGGTTCAAAAAGTAAATTAGCATAGAGTTTTAGCCTTGTAGGTATATTGATACATGTAAGCTGGGCTTACGAAAAATGTTTTTGTTGTTATAACTAACTACAGGGATATTTTTATAAAAAATAATAAATTTCTGCTCAAACACTGCACAAAAACCCCCCGCACCCCTCTAGTGACGCCACTGATAGAAACACAGATCATGAAACACATGTCAGGTAAAATTTCCATTGAACTAAATTAAATTCTTTGTGACAAATAGCAACATTGTTTAAAACTTCATAATATGTGTATAAGAGCATAAATTCTAATTTTTTCATTAAATTCATTAAATTTTTTTCAAACACTAATAACAAAATCAGTATAAATAATTGTGAAAAATATAAATAACATAGTTTATTATCTGATAATAGCAAAAAAGAAGTATAGTGATACACAGTTACACACCTTTTACTTATGACAGCAGAACACTGAATGATGACAAATAAACAATTGCAACATAATCTGGAGCATTCTTGATGAAACATGTTTAAACAGGTTGATCTTGTCTTATCAAGCAATATTTTCAGCTACAAACTTGACAATTATCTCTAATATATTCATTTAATTGAATTCATCATAAATATGATGATTAATTAATTAAAAACATATGTTTAGTATACTTGACAACTGCTAGTAATTTCAAATATTAATTGCATAAATAATAGCTATATTTTATGAACTTTAATAAGCGGGGGCGACCTCTAAAAATTGTTCAATCCAAAAAAATTTTATATGTGATGTTTTTTCAACCAATGGAACTGGTTGAGGGGGCGCAACCTAAAAAAATCAACACTTCGAAAATAAGAGACACCCTAATTAATATATATATTATATATATATATATATATATAAGGAATGACAAAATTAAAAAGACAGTGTACATTCTAAGGATTTAGTGAAGGAAAATTGAATATTACTCTTAGAGAATATGTTAACGGAGTGATTTCTTTTTTATTTTTCTGATTTTGTGCAGTAGAAAGGATAGCCTAAAGAAAATAGACACAGATATTGTGCTTATTTCATTTAATGATTCACTATGAGGAGAAAGTAAAAGGTGTGTAATGATATTTTTTTCTGTTTTTGAAACCCAAGAAATGTTTGCCAAAAGAAAATAGACACAGTTAATGTGTTTATTTCTTTTGCTCTTTATTATTTAATATAATTGTGCGTGGTACAAATTACAGAAGTAATAATAATAGCTAACTCCTTTTCACCGAATTGTTCATTCTAACAATGGTCAAGCTTTTCACTCCGCCTTAGACCTACAGTTTAACGTGGAAACCGAAAACATTAATCCGGGCGCGGAGAAATGTCATCGCCACGGTCTCTCAACAGCAACCGCCGTCTAATCCTGTAGGAAAAAGAAAATTAGACTAACACGAATGTTGATGTAGCTCGTAGCGTAAACTAAGCCACTTTTTTTTAACTTTACCTTTTTTTTTCTTTTCCTCTCCTTACTTGCATGTCTGTAACCCTCTATACTTGCATATCTGTAGTTTGCATGGCATGACTGTGAATTAAGACTGTGTTTGCATGGTTTGTAAGTGTTCTTATTTTACTTCTTTTCATCTTTTCATCTTTCCGACTATTTTTCTGACTTGTCGGCAGTGGCCGGCGGATGATGATGGTGTCCTTTTTCTCTTTTTCTGAATGAATGTTAACCCATGAGTGATAGGTGTAGCTACTTACTTAATCCCTTATTTTCTTCTCTTCACCGGCTACTCTTTCCTTTCTCTCGGGCTAACCTTAGAGTGGATCTTAGGGTCTTTGTTAACCTTAGCTTCTGTATATCTGTAGATACCTAGGGTACCCATTTATCAGCCATCCACACACAAATTCAATAACTAAATACAATTTTACAACACTCCTACGCGAGAAGTCATGCCTAATGCAAAAAATTACTTTTCCTAATGAATGTAAAACTAAATTTAAAATTCTCTTTCAAAAATTGTTGTGAAAGATGCTTTATGCAAAAGTGTAGTGAAAAAGAACAGCTTCAGAGTTCAATCACACCATGCGTACACTTATCTCGTGTACACAGTTAGTGGGAAATAAAGCACACCAATGAAACTCTAACTCATTCAAAACACAGAGTTTCAAAATACAGTCACAACGACATTACCAAGCTCTTTTAATCAATGCTTGTTAACCATATGCTAATCTCTTTATTTCTCTGTTCCGTTGTACATATATATATATTTTCGTCACTCCCCTTCTCCATTCCCCTACGAGGTGTAGCAGGTAGTAGCAGGAGTCACGTGACCGATCATACAGGGGCGGAGCTTAGAACAGATAATTCAAATGAATGAATTTATTAATATCTTACCACTTGTTAATTTCTAGGAGAAAGAATAAGCGCGAGATATCCCATTATAAAAGTTATGCCATGAATTCCGGGGGTACTGGGGCACAATAGTATCCTGGGTAGAGTTTAAGGGTTAAATTTACAAAAAACTAGTAATAATTTTGATACTACAATTTCAAAGTTTTACGATAAAAGCAAGAAGAAAGGAAAGAACACGAACAACAGAAAGAAGCAAATTCGAAATTTTTAATTTTCACACCAAAGGTATAAACTAGGAAGATGTTGCATCCAGCATGGAAGTAATAGATTGGATTTCCATCTTCGTGAGATCATTGTGGAAGGAACAAAGGTACAGGATCAACTATCGTAGACATACCAATATTATCTTAAGGAAATGCCTAATTCTTAACGTAACTTAACTGAACCTAGCCTAACTTACACTTCTTTAGGGTGAATTTCACACTTAAACACATCAAATGAATGAATGAAGCAAACACCAAGGAAAGAGAAGAAATGTTTCCAAATCCTTTTGTGTAATCAGCAGTACACCTCGTCGGGGAGTGGAGAAGGCGAGTGACGAAAATATATACATATGTACAACGGAACAGAGAAATAAAGAGATTAGCACATGGTTAACAAGCATTGATTAAAAGAGCTTGGTAATGTCGTTGTGACTGTATTTTAAAACTCTGTATTTTGAATGAGTCTAGAGTTTCATTGGTGTGCTTCATTTCCCACTAACTGTGTACACGTGATAAGTGTACGCATGGTGTGAATGAACTATGAAGCTGTTCTTTTTTATTACACTTTTGCATGAAGCATCTTTCACAAGAATTTTGGAAAGAGAATTTTAAATTCAGTTTTATATTCATTAGGAAAAACAATTTTTTTGTATTCGGCATGACTTCTCGCGTAGGAGTGTGGTAGAATTGTATTTAGTTATTGAATTTCTGCGTGGTTGGCTGATAAATGGGTACCCTAGGTATCCTACAGGATTAGCCAGCGGTTGCTGTTGAGAGACCGTGACGATGACATTTCTCCAAGCCCGGATTAATGTTTTTGGTTTCCACGTTAAACTGTAGGTCTAAGGCGGAGTGAAAAGCTTAACCATTGTTAGAATGAACAATTCGGTGAAAAGGAGTTTGCTATTACTATTACTACTGTAATTTGTACCTCCCTATATATATATATATATATATATATATATATATATATATATATATATATATATATATATATAAATATATATATATATATTGTGTGTGTGTGTGTTTGCGTCTGTGTGTGTGTGTGTGTGTGTGTGTGTGTGTGTATGGTGCGAATGAACTGTATTTTAAATGAGTCTAGAGTGTCATTGGTGCTTTTTATTTTCCAACACGCGATAAGTGTACGCATGGTGTGAATGAAATCTGAAGCTGTTCTTTTTCATTACACTTTTGCATAAAGCATCTTTCACAACAATTTTGAAAGAGAATTTTAAATTTAGTTTTACATTCATTAGTAAAAATAATTTTATTCAATTGTTGAGTACTTCCAAAGTACATGTGTATTAATTTTGAAAAATTGTATAATAATAATAATAAAAATAATAATAATATATAAAATAATAATAATAATAATAAAAATATCTTTCCATTTTTTTTATTCATTCATCTTTCACAACAATTGTGGGAAAAGAATTTTAAATTTAGTTTTACATTCATTAGGAGAAGTAATTTTGTTCAATTGTTGAGTACTTCGGAAGTACACGTGTATTAATTTTGAAAAATATATATAATAATAATAATAATAATAATAATAATAATATATCTTTCCGTTTTTTTTATTCATTCATCTTTTACAACAATTTTGGAAAGAGAATTCTAAATTTAGTTTTACATTCAATAGGAAAAGTAATTTTATTCAATTGTTGGGTACTTCCAAAGTACATGTGTATTAATTTTGAAAAATGTATAATAATAATAATAATAATAATAATAATATATCTTTCCATTTTTTTTTATTCATTCATCTCAGTAACAGAGATGTTAACTACGAACATGCTATCATACAAATTGAACGTAAAGGAAAATAACGAAGTTGATAAAATATAAAACATTTTTTTATATTCAAGGAAAAACTTTCACATGAAGGGAATGGATATGGAAGCGAGTCTTTTAGAGTGAAAGTCCAACCCGCATTCCGAAATGTCTAGTTTGTGGTTTTAAAAAAGCCTCGAGCTAAATATGGGGTGGACCTTTTAATTACCTGCCCCCGTTCACTCTTAAATAGACAGATTTAATATTGGGATTCGTTTTAATAACTGAAAGAAAGTAAATAGAACGTCGCTTAAATAATTAGTTTTTATTTTATTGTTAATATTGGTCTTAATAATTGATTCTCTTAAAGGAGAAAGTCCGTTTATATATATATATATATATATATATATATATATATATATATATATATATATATATAAGGAATGACAAAATTAAATAGACAGTGTATATTCTAAGGTTTTAGTGAATGAAAATTCAATATTACTCTTAGAGAATATGTTAACGGAATGATTTCTTTTTTATTTTTCTGATTTTGTGCAGTAGAAAGGATAGCCTAAAGAAAATAGACATAGTTAATGTGCTTATTTCATTTAATGATTCACTATAATGAGAAAGTAGAAGGTATGTAATAATATTTTATTCTGTTTTTGAAAAACAAGAAAGGTTTGCCAAAAGAATAAAACAGTTAATGTGTTTATTTCTTTTGCTGTTTATTATTTAATATAATTGTGTGTGTGTGTGTGTGTGTGTGTGTGTGTGTGTTTCACCTGTATTGATGTTTATACATTTTTATTTAATTTTTAAATCATTCCGTCGTAATTATAGGAGTGTGTATTTAAATTCTAATTATTTCAAAACAGAATCGTGTTTTATTTGTTTCAGTTAAAATCTAATTCTTTATTAATATTGTTTTTAATTTTCTTAAAGAAGAAAGTTCGTTTGCTTTGGTAACGAGTTAAAATAAATGGTGGTGTTTAGCAACTCACCCTAATAATGTATACCTGAACAATTAAAATAAAAGTGATATCTGGCAACTCAACCCTCTTCTATATAAGAGCCGCTTCGCTTCGGAGCGGTCAGATGGATGTGAACTTCGGTCGAATAAAGATCTCTCTCTCCTTTTACTTAGGTTAAGACTTATGTTAGGTTTCTCTTTCGTGGGGTAAGGACATCCCACCTTTTCCCTGAAAGCCCTCCTCCGTCTCCCTTTGTCTTCCTCTCTTAGGTTAAGGCAACCCCTTTGAGTGGAGGTCATCCTTCCTTCTCCCCCTGAAGACCCCTTCCCCTCAACCTCCCCTCTCCCCCTTAGCTCCTTCTAAGCCAACTGGCTGATTAGGGGCCTATAAGAGGATGGCGGGTCGGCTGAACTGTTATTATGCACTTGGCAGGAGCCAGTTCAACACCTCTCTTCCTTTCTCTCCTTCTCCTCTCTTTCTCTTGGGGCATAACGCCGCCTCCAAGTTTCATGTCCCTTTGTTGCACCTGCAGCATTCCCCATCCCCCCTTCACTGCATACCCCTACCCCCTTCTTTGCATACCCCTCCCCCCTTCATTTCATATCCCCTCCCCCTTCATTGATACCCCCATCTCCCCTTCATTACATACCCCGCCCCCTTCATTTCATACCCCCACCCCCTTTGCAACATTGATCATTATCTCTGCAACATTCTTCCACTCGTCCATTTTTCGCCCACACTACTTACCTTGAGTCGTAATCCCCTATAGAAGTAGATAGATTTAGAGGCGTTATCACAGACTTTTAAAATGGATGCAAATACACTTCAGAGAGTAATGAAGATTGAACGAGTGACACGTTCCAAATTTACCGGTGTGTTTGTGAAGAATGAAACATCGATTCTGCCACCTACGCGAGATTACGGTAGTCTTACTGTGAGCACAGATGTCATCCGTAATGAAGGGATTCATTGGTTTGCAATCTATTTTAAAAATAGGGACCGTTTGTACTCTTTTGATTCACTCGGGTCACAACCCTGGAGTGACCCTGTTATTGTAAAATTTCTCGACCAATTACATACCCCCGAAGTTGTATGGAACCCATTTCGATTACAAGGATATTTTAGTAATACATGTGGAATGTACTGCATTTCATTTCTCATGCATATGTCACGTGGTAAAGAATTTATAATTTTTTAAAATTTATTCGACCCGTCACAATCAACGAAACGATGAAATGGTATGCAGACAGATAAAAAGCCGTTTTCCAATTGTGCGTACTCGTTGTATAGTATAATGTTTTGTTCGTGTGTGTACATATATATACAGGGCGTCCCAAAAAAATGTATACACACTTTAAATAATTATAAAGGCAGTGTTTATTAAAATACATTTCATTTTCAAAATGTAATAGAATCTACAGACATTATTTAATTGTTTTGTCAACGCCTGTTTTCAAACTGACGTCCGTTCTGGTCCAGGCACTGCTGATAACGCGAAGCAATGGAATCGCAAACATCACGAAACATTTCGTTTGGTATTTGTGTGCATTCTCGTTCAATGGCTGCTCTCAATTCAGCGACTGTTGCAGGTTTTATAGCGTAGACTTTGTCTTTTAAGTATCCCCATAAAAAAGTCTAGTGATGTGAGGTCTGGTGAACGCGGAGGGTATTCTACGAAACCCCTTCGTCCAATCCACATCCACATCGTGCCAAGTACCACTCGCAATACTCCACTCTTCGGTCCGGATCATCTTCATTAATAGCATGGACTAATCTTGGAATGTAACTTTTCCATTGACAGCGCTTCAAAATGTGTTGGACAGACGATTCTGAGATTCCTACCTCACGACTCGCTTGCCGCACAGATTTTCTTGGACTTTGGTGATACGTTTCCAGTACCCTTTCTTGCTTTGTGGGGCTTGTCGATGTCCGTGGTCTTCCGGAACGCTTCTTGTGGACATTCTGAACAGTTCCATCGGCTTCAAACTTATCTCTAATTCGAGTGATGGTAAGTCGCGTTGGTGGATCTGTTTGAAACTCCCTCCTAAACTGTCTTTGCACTTCAACTGCGTTTTCACACTTCCAGTAGCATTTTAGAATGAATTTCCTTTGTTCAAAGCTTAGTCTGACTACCATTATTAATTTTAATGGGTTTAACTTGGAAAGAAAGAAACATCAATTGAGCTATCAGCTGTTAGAGTGTGTATACATTTTTTTGGGACGCCCTGTATATATATTTGTAATGTTAGTTTGTATATTCTGTAATTTAAGATGGTTATTATACTGATTTCTTTCATTTAATAAATTGATGAAAATACATTGTCTTCTTCCCCCCTAAAAAGATCATACAAAAAAAAAACTTACATTATTTCGATGTGACATTCATTGGGTTGACTGCTCGATAAATCCTCCGTATTCAGGACCATGACACGAGGTTCTTCAAAAGATTGTATAACACGTGACAAATCCTCATCGGACCTTAAAGGAGAAAGAATAATGTTCATACTGAATCTTTTTTAATAAAAACACACAGAGTATACATATTGTAAGACAGACCCCATTATGTGAAAATATCTTTGAACGGATCAGAGAAATTCATTTAAGAGTAATTCCGAATAACATTTATAAGAAACATGCAAAAAATTGCTATAAAAAAATTCAATGAATCAAAACAGGATATAACTAGACTAATTGCGGTTACCTAAACGAAGTATTTGACGAGATACTACATCCCTCCATATATATGAAATAATCCTTTTTCTGGCAGTTTGTGAATAATTGACTCAAAAAAAAAAAATGATAGACACTTACATTTCTATGGTAGTCCCTTGCGTCGGATCGTGAGGGGCGTCATTGCAAATATCATCAACGGTCTGCGTTGGAAATAATCCATCCGGTCAATCGCGTTAAAAAGATTAATTGCAGTCAATGCTGCAGTGTCACCTTGATACAAATCCGAAAAACTGTAAAGTTCGTGATCCATGGTGGAGGGAATGTTTATTCACTGGCAGAGGGAACGTTTATTCGAAAATAGCTAGTGTAACCCCCAACTGAAAATATTCCCTTTTATATGAACGATCCCCAAGCTCCGCCCCAAAAGACTAAGAGCGGCTCGTAATGATTGGTTGTCAGTGTAACTGGGCGGGATCTAATTTGTGTACCAATCGTAACACCTATATAACGGGTCCAGGCTTTGGACGACTAATGGCATCTTTATATTCTCCCCGTAGATTTAATGATCGTATTACCCCTTGCATTCTCTACCACGACAATATTTGCATTCCATACTTGTTTTCTCTAACCCACCCCTTTATGCAATATCCCTCTCAACAACCATCTCTATAAAAGATTTCCAGGATGTGAATATTATTTTTTGCGCCCCTACTAATTGAGTCTCAATTTTTTGAATGTATGTCGTTATAGGAATATATTCATTTGGCCATACTAAACTGAGCCTCTTTAATCTCTTTCTCTCTCTGTATATATATATATATATATAATGTGTACACGAGCTAAGTGTACGCACGGTGTGAATGAACTCTGAAGCTATTCTTTTTTCATTACATACAAGGACAAGAACTACTCAATAAGTAATGCACCCAGTGCAATTTCTGCCTGCCCGTGCTACAGTTTAGTTCGGCTTCCACGTTAAACTGTAGGTCTAAGGCGGAGTGAAAGGTTTGACTCTCGTCAAGATGAACAATTCGGTGAAAAGGAAAACTGTTTTAGATATTATTATTACTACATAGAAAAATCTAGATTGTCTTTGTGCATATCACATTTTGCGGTCATACTATCCCCGGATTTTTCCCAAGATTCCTGTTTTGTGTATGTTTTGCTGCCACACTATTCGATTATTGTATTCGGTTTGACTTCTCGCGTAGGATTGTATTTAGTTATTGAATTTCTGCTTCATTGGCTGATAAATGGGTACCCTAGGTACCCTAATGTTTAAGAAGCTAGTTGAGAGTCCGGGCAAAGACATTTCAGCCGCTGCAGCGATTCCATGTTAAACTGTAGGTCTATGGCAGAGTGAAAAGGTTTGACCTTTGTCAAAATGAACAATTCGGCGAGAAAGAGTTCATTATTATTACTAGTGTATTCGAGAGAATTTTATAATAGAGAAATTATAAACATTTTTGTGTTCACTCCTTCCTATGTTATTAAATAGTACAACGCCAATTGTGCGTACTCGTTGTATAGTATAATGTTTTTGCTCGTGTGTGTATATATATTTGTAACGTTAGTTGAAAGGGGGAGGGGGTGTGTAGTGAAGGGGAGGGGATATGCAATGAAGGGACTTCTCGAGTAGGAGTGTGGCAAAATTGTATTTAGTTATTGAATTTCTGCTTGGTTGGCTGATAAATGGGTACCCTAGGTAATACTGGTGGATTAGCCGTCGGTTGCTGTTGAGAGATCGGGGCGATGACATTTCTCCCCGCCCGGATTAATGTATTCGGCTTCCACGTTAAACTGTAGGTCTATGGCGGAGTGAAAAGCTTGACCATTATTAGAATGAACAATTCGGTGAAAAGGAGTTAGCTATTATTATTACTATTGTAATTTGTACCACCTTATATATATATATATATTTGTGTGTGTGTGTGGTGTGTGTGTGTGTGTGTGTGTGCATGGTGCGAATGAACTCTGTATTTTAAATGATTCTAAAGTTTCATTGGTGCGTTTTATTTTCCAACACGCGATAAGTGTACGTATGGTGTGAATGAAATCTGAAGCTGTTCTTTTTCATTACACTTTTGCAGAAAGTATCTTTCACAACAATTTTGGAAAGAGAATTTTAAATTTAGTTTTACATTAATTAGGAAAAGTAATTTTATTCAACTGTTGAGTACTTCCAAAGTACATGTGCATTAATTTTGAAAAAATGTATAATAATAATAATAATAATATCTTTCAATTTTTTTTTATTCATTCGTCTCAGTAACAGAGATGTTAACTATGAACATGCTATCATACAAATTAAACGTAAAGGAAAATAACGAAGTTATAAAATATAAAACATTTTTTTATATACAAGGAAAAACTTTCACATGAAGGGAATGGATAAGGAAGCGAGTCTTTTAGAGTGAAAGTCCAGCCCGCATTCCGAAGTGTCTAGTTTGTGGTTTTAAAAAAGCTTCAAGCTAAATATGGGGTGGACCTTTTCATTACCTGCCCCCATTCACTCTTAAATAGACAGAGTTAATATTGGGATTCGTTTTAATAACTGAAAGAAAGTAAATAGAACGGCGTTTAAATAATTAGTTTTTCTTTTATTGTTAATATTGGTTTTAATAATTGATTCTCTTAAAGGAGAAAGTCCGTTTATATATATATATATATATATATATATATATATAGGAATGACAAAATTAAATAGACAGTGTACATTCTAAAGTTTTAGTGAAAGAAAATTGAATATTACTCTTAGAGAATATGTTAACGAAATGATTTCTTTTTTATTTTTCTGATTTTGTGCAGTAGAAAGGATAGCCTAAAGGAAATAGACACAGGACAAAATTAAATAGACAGTGTACATTCTAAGTTTTAGTGAAAGAAAATTGAATATTACTCTTAGAGAATATGTTAACGAAATGATTTCTTTTTTATTTTTCTGATTTTGTGCAGTAGAAAGGATAGCCTAAAGGAAATAGACACAGTTAATGTGCTTATTTCATGTAATGATTCACTATAAGGAGAAAGTAAAAGGTGTGTAATGATATTTTTTTCTGTTTTTGAAACACAAGAAAGTTTGCCAAAAGAAAATAGACAGTTAATGTGTTTATTTCTTTTGCTGTTTATTATTTAATATAATTGTGTGTGTGTGTGTGTGTGTGTGTGTGTGTGTGTGTGTGTGTGTGTGTGTGTGTGTTTCACCTGTATTGATGTTTATACATTTTTATTTTATTTTTTAATCATTCCGTCGTATTTATAGGAGTGTGTATTTAAATGCTAATTATTTCAGAACAATCGTGTTTTATGTGTTTCAGTTTAAATGTAATTCTTTTATTAATAATGTTTTTATTTTTCTTAAAGGAGAAAGTTCGTTTGCTTTGGTAACGAATTAAAATAAATGGTGGTGTTTAGCAACTCACCCTAATAATGTATACCTGAACAATTAAATAAAAAGTGATATCTGGCAATTCAACCCTCCTCTATATAAGAGCCGCTTCGCTTCGGAGCGGTCAGATGGATGTGAACTTCGGTCGAATAAAGATCTCTCTCTCCTTCCTACTTAGGTTAAGACTTAGGTTAGTTTCTCTTTGTTGGGTTAGGACCTCCCAACTTCTCCCCCAAAGCCATCCTCCTTCTCTCCTCTCTCTTTCTCTCTTAGGTTAAGGCAACCCCTTTGGGGGGAGGTCATCCTCCCTTCTCCCCCCGAAGGTCCCTCCTCTCTCTCCCCTTCACGGCATACCCCCACCCCCCTTTCAACATTGCAACATTGATCATTATCTCTGCAACATTCTTGCACTCGTCCATTTTGTGCCCATACTACTAACATTCATTCATAAAATGTTACAACCGTTTGTAGTACATACAACAAATATATGCCAGGTGTCGCTATCTGTTCTCAAGAGTGTCCTAAAAATAATGAGCACAACTGTACCTTTGAAGGTGTTTAGAAAGTGAGGACAAAATGTGTTTCAACGTGCGTTTTAATAGTCAAGGATATATACACACACATATATATATATATATTTGGTTAACCTTTGGTTAGCTTCCGCCCGAATTTTTCATTCTGACGAAGGTCAAGCTTTTCACTCCATCGTAGACCTACAGTTTAACGTGGAATTCGAACCACGCCCCATCAGCAGCCCAGCGTCTTAACCACTAGGCCACCTAGGGTACCCATTTATCTACCAACCACTTTCTTTATTGTGTGGGAGGATGAACAGCTGGGTTTTGCTGCGCGCCGCCTGCCGTCGGGTCTTGAACCCGGGGCCGATGGATTCGTATTCAGCGACGCTAACCACTACACCACCGAGGCGCCATATATATATATATATATATATATGACTTTCAACCTTTCAAATGTTCCGCGCGATGATTCCCCACTTCACGAAGGTCAAGCTTGTCGCCCCTGCTCTATCTATATTGTTATATGATGTTATGATGGGCTTTAACTTTATGACATATATATATAGGAAAATAATTGAAAAGCCTTTTTCAAAAATAATATATTCGTCGATGAGTTTAACACTAAACAAATTACAATGCAAAATTGAAGTTCTGACATCAGTTAAATTTGTTAAAGACATGACATTTCGGATAGCTGACTTCTACCTTAAGAATTTTAGATTTGAAATTAACAAGACAATTAAAGCAAAATGCATAAGCACTAAAAGTAGAATTTTTAGAATATTAATTAAAGTTACAACTGTGTACCTTCTTGCCTTTTGACCGCATTAATTATAATACATAAGACAATTAGAATAAATGATGAATGTATATTTTAATTACAAATATTCAACTACTTATCTTTTGACAGCAGTACTCCTTTTGAGGGGGGGGGGATTAATTTCTTGTAATCCCATTAGTAATTAATACACACTCTCTTATGTTAGAGCAACTGTATAAATTCCATACTTGTGTTAGGAAAAATGAATAAATTCCGTTTTCCTTAAGTAAACTCTTAAAGGGAGACGCTTTTACGTCTTGAACTGCTCGAGTCACCCGTTTTCTTTACGAATATTTACTCGAAATCAGGGAGAATCCATTTTTCTATTTAGCCACACACGATTTCTTTATGAATAACTTTTTGGGCGGACTAATTCCTATTTGTTTTTAAGAATTTTTGACACAAATCTACCCTGAGACTCCTTCAAGCCACTCCCAGAGATACACTATCTTTTCTGCTCTCGATGGTAGGGATGGGCGTAATCGATTACTTCGATTACTTTAAAAAATTCCCCACTAATCGATTACTTTCGTCACTGATCGATTAGTCAACCGATTACTCCTAGATGATGGCACAAAAATAGCAGTCGCTGAGCAGTGCAACAGTGTTGCCTCTCTTAAAAATGGAAAATGAGTTAAAAATGGAAAATGAGTTAAATTCCAAACATTTATAAAAAGCATACTTAATGGGCGTAATCGATTACTTCGATTACTTGCACTACAAGTTAAGTATGCTCTTTATAAATGTTTGGAATTTAACTCATCTTCCATTTTTAAGAGAGGCAACACTGTTGCACTGCTCAGTGACTGCTATTTTTGTGCCATCATCTAGGAGTAATCGGTTGACCAATCGATCAGTGACGAAAGTAATCGATTAGTGGGGAATTTCTTAAAGTAATCGATTACGCCCATCCCTACTCGATGGTGATCGCCGCAGTTTCTCTTATCAAGGAACATTGATCAAGGAACCCGTATTTAACTAACCCTGAATTTTATTCTACATTATTTGTGGCATGAAAAGATTAATTTGGTATGAGATTTATTCTTGTTTATTGCCTCATTCCGATTTAGTTTTTATACGATACTCGATTCCTTATGTCGGAGTATGGTATTCACGCGAGGCCAGGCGCACAATTTAATTTCCTACCCTATTAGATCCTTCTAAATAATTCATCTTATTTTTAAGAATTGCCAAAATTTCAGAAAATTTAATTTAACATACAATTTAACCTATTAATAATGCAACATAATGGAATTTCTCTTTTTATAAACGGTACAATCGTTTATAATGCGTACATTCTTTTTGTTTTGACTTTAAACGAAATGACGAGTCAAATCCCGTTGTGCTCAATAGGTTGAATTTTGTTATAATATTTTAATTTATTTCTTCCACTAGCTTTTGCTTTAATACGTATGATATTCGTTATTCGAAATTATTCAGAATGAATTAGACAATTGAATTCAATATCTTATTCCGAAGGTACAGTGGTATTTAATATACAGGGTGTACACAAATTATCTTTACAACTTCTCTCTCAAATAAAGATATTAGCAAATGTGACACACACACTATTTTTGCGCCATCTGTGAGAGAAAGTAATAAAGTTTTACATAACCTCAAACACATTCAACAAGAGCACCATTTGTCACACGTAAGAACGTCCAAACAGTATTCTATCTCCATCCATGTACACTGCAACATTTCAACGTCAACTCTTGCAACAGCAGCAGCAATTCTGGTCTTTAAATCGTCGATGTTGGTCGCTGGAGTCGTGTACACGCAGTCTTTTACATAACCCCATAGTAAAAAAGTCACAGGGTGTTATGTCTGGTGATCTGGCCGGCCAAGAGATGAACCCCACGGCCAATCTACCGATTTGTGAAATGCATGTTAAGGGAATTTCGTACCGATTTCGTAATTTGTGTACACCCTGTACAATAATCTGACATTTGACAACTACCACGTAAAACTTTATTACTTTCTCTCAGAGATAGTGCAAAAACGGTATGTGTACCTCGTTTCCTATTATTTTTATTTGAGAGAGAAGTTGTAAAGCTAATTTGTATACACCCTGTACATATGCTTTAAAAGTCCTGAACTTAAGAAATTGACAAAATTCTTTTCACAAACAAAAATGAAAGCCGTCATTTCGGCCGCGTTCAAGTGATTTCTTTTCATGAACAATACCCGTTTGTAGGCAAATTTATGGCGAATAATGAACCAAGAGTCAATTGATCAATCAACCAATTACCTTACTATTCCCCATATATATATATATTATGAAAATAACCAGGAAGGAAAAGGCAACACAGAATGGTGCTCAAGCGCTATCGTCTAATTACATCCTCAGGAACACTGAAATATATAACAAGTTCGAGACTATATATATATATATATATATAGGTCACAAAAAAAATATAAAATAAAAATAAAATAGAAAAGTAAAAATTGTAAGAGAAGCATGCAAATTTATATGGAAAAAAAACTACCAAAGTTTTAGCACTTTGCCCCTCTTGTCTAAATCCATTCTGAACGAATTCAAAACAACAAGATCAAGCGAAAAAAGGCCCTGGCTGATGTTAAAATTATTTGTAAGTTGAATAATAGCAGAGTCAAGAATATTTCTATGAACAATGTTGTTTGAGTGAAACAAAATTGAAGCATTATTCCAATCAATACAGTGGGATAATTCTGACAAATGGACGAAAAGGGCACTGGACCCCTGTCCCGTTCTAACGGAATATTGATGCTGTTTCATACGTGTGTGCAAATCCTTTCCCGTATGTCCAGTGTAAAAAGAATCACATTGTTTACAACCAATTTTATAGATAATGCTTGAATTATTGGTAGGGCTAATATTTACTATGATATTTTTCACAATATGGTCGTATGAAAATACTACATTAATATTCAAAAGTTTAAGTACATTAGCAATGCCTAAAAAGCCTGGGAAAAATGGAAGTACTGAAATATTCTTCGACAAAGTGCGAGGGTTATTATTCACAAGACAGAAAGTTTGTTTTGCCTTGTTAATTAAGACAAGATTCCAAAAAAGCAGGTGGACAACACAAATCACTTCCAATACTGCTGATTTTTCCCAATTCGGCATCCATGTATTCCGGACTAGTGATCCTAAGAGCGCGGAGAAACATTAAAGAAAATATAGCTTTCTTAATGGGGGTGTCATGTCCCGAGTAAAAGTGTACGTAGGACAATTTTTTTTTTTTTCGATAAATACTAAACTTAAAACCTGGGCTTTCCCTGTGTACACGCACATCCAAAAACGGGATTCAGTTGTTTTGTTCCACTTCTAAAGTAAACTTAATGGAGGGGACTTGATTATTTAACTGAAGGAGGAAGTCATCCAGGTCACTCTTCATGGGTCAGATACACAAAATATCGTCGACGTACCGCAACCATGGGATGCCAACCCCCAGGATTCTCGGAATGTACGTAATTTAGAAAAACCATATAAATACTGGAGAGGAGGGGCGATAAGGGATTACCCATGGCTATCCCAAAAACCTGTTGATAATACTCGGCAATGAAAGTGAATTTACAGTCTTTGATACAAAGTTTAATGAGTTCCAAAGCGATGTGTGCAGGTAGTGGTAGGTCATACTTATGTAATTCTCGAGAGAGAAAGTTGACGTTTATTCATTGTTTACAAAAGTGCCGATTGACGATATGCTTGACTTTCTCTCCCGAGAAATTCATCCCAAAGACAAAAGAGGAGAAAAACACAAAATACTTCTACCCGTTTGCGAAAAGAAAAATGCAGTGTAAAGAGAGTATTGGTCTGTTAAAAGATTGGTCCGAATACACAAATGACCGATACAAAATGAGGAACAATTTAACTTTGTCAGGTCTGAGGAAAAGTAGAAAATCCAGATGAATTCTTTGACAGTGATACAAATCACCCAAGAACCAGTTCGGACACGAATCTATTAAAGGACTTTGAATTCTTGGAAGGGGAAATAATTAAGGCTCTATCATAAATACGAGAGAATGTAGTACCAGGGCTAGACACATGAAGTATCGCGTTTCTGAAGAAATGTAAAGAGAGTATTGCGAGGCTTCGATCCTTACTCTGGAGGAAATCACTCGACACAGGACAAATTCCACTCCTATTAAAAGACGCAAACATTGCCCACTTATTCAAAAGAGGTAACAGAGCAATGTCAAGGAATTATCGGCCAGTAGCTCTCACCTGCCAACTAATAAAGCGCTTCGAACGTGCAATTAGAATCAAAATTGCTTACTACCTACAAATAAACAATTTACTCAATCCGAACCAACATGGCTTCAGGGCTGGAAGATCATGCCTATCACAATTATTTTATTATTTATGCAGGAAGGAGGGGCCAAGGATGAATGCATGTAAAAACGCCCGCAATAGAAAGAGACGAAGAGAGACAAAATACAAATATTATTCTTAATATTTTATTTTATTTTGAAAAGATTTTCTAGTGTGTAAGATGCCTGTATATGTAGTGAGGAATAGAGGGAGAAGTGTGTGTGTTTGAGAGCATGCTGAACTACTCGTAGGGTAGATGAGACACGACAAAAGATCAGCTAAGGAGAACAGTGACAGGAGAAACGGGAGTTCCAGCACTCCCTATCTCCTACCTAATGTCCACTCCCCGGAGTACCTCTCTAGTCGACTGATGTCTACATTCTCCTCCTTGTATTATTAGACCACCAGGAGAAAATACTGGAAACATCGTCTGTCGTCTAGATGACAAAACATAGATTTAATATACAGGGTATTTCACAAACGGTCTGCCATACTTTGGGGGTGATTGGGGGGCGGGGGATCGAGTAAAAAGGTTAATACAACATAGGTGCTATTTCCAACCGTTGCGGAGCTAAGGACGTTTTAAAGTGCACTGAAAAAATAAACGAGAGTATTAATCTGATGTATTTATTGCTACATTTTATGAGATACACCTTATAAATGTTCAAAATGTTCGCCTCGGTTTTCAATGTACAGCCTTGCTCGTTCCAAATAAGAGTCCACTGCTCATTGAATCCTTTCGTGGTGTTCTCGTAAGTAAGCAGTGGTATCCATAATCCGACGCGAGAGTTCCTCTCTCGTTTGTACTTTCGTCTTTTAGACCATCTCTTTCATCAGGCCCCATAAAAAGAAATCTAACGGGGTTAGGTCCGGAGACCAAGGGGATCACGATATTGGACCAGGACCAATCCAACGATTCCCGTACCGCTGATTCAAGTAATCCGTAACATGACGACCGAAATGTGGTGGTGCCCCATCCTGCTGAAAGAAGATCCTGCCCCTTGTCTCCAAGGGCACGTCCTCCATCAAAAGCGGCAATTCGTTCGTCAGGAAATCCAGATAAATATCAGCAGTTAATCATTGTTCCAAAACGAACGGTCCAATCAGTTGATCCCCAATTACACCGTGCCAAACACTCATCGAGAATCGATGTTAAAAGTTTCCTAAAACAATACCATAGGATTATCGGACCACAACTGGGAATTTCGTCTATTGTTAATTCCATCCCGAATGAATTGTGCTTCATCACTAAACAGTATGTGATTAAACATTTGGCGATGCATGACCATCCACTGGCAAAATTAAACACGTTTATCGTAATCATTCGGTTGAAGAGCTTGCACACGTTGTAAATGATAGGGATACAAACCATCATCAAGCAATGTATGGTTTGCCATACACGCGATGCGGATTCACCAATTCGTCTAGAAATCCTTCAAACACTGGTAATTGGGCTAAGTTGTACTAGGTTCAGTATGCGCTCCTCCAGAGCAACGGACCGTCGTGCTACATGTTCTTGTTTACGTGGAACAATTGTTCCCGTTTCCCTTAATCTCTGATGTGTCTCACTAAACACTTGCCTGTTCGGTATTCGGCGGTTCGGAAAACGTCTTCGATATTCCTCAACTGCCGCTCTACTGTTACCATCACAGAATCCATAAATGAAATGGATATCAGCATATTCAGCGGGTGTGAACTGTTGATTCATTTTGATTGTTCACCTTAGCGCAACACAGTGTCTCGTACCACAGATCAGAACCAAATGATAGAAAAAACTGAGGATTAGTAGTGGTAACTTCGTTAACCGAAACTACTACCAGTGCTGCCATCTATCGAATTACACACATGTAAGGATTTGTTGTTTGCACATCTTAAAACGTCCGTAGTTCCGCAACGGTTGAAAATAGCACCTATGTTGCATTAACTTTTTTACTCATTATTACCCCCAAAATCATCCCCCAAATTATGGCAGACCGATTGTGAGACACCCTGTATACTAAAGCCTTCGACAAATGTGATCATGGAATTGCAGCACACAAATTTAAGAAAACAAGAATTACTGTATAAAACTGGGACGATGGATATTTAATTTTCTTTCCAAAGGAACACAAAAAGTTGTAATAAATGGAATCAAATCTAAGTCACAGAAGTGGTGAATTCTGTCCCACAAGGTACGGTATTACCTCCCTTTCTGTTTATAATAATGATTGCAGACATTCTTGCCGATATTAATGGCAAGATCGTATCGTGTTTCGAAAATTACACAAAGATATGCAAGGAAATATCAAACGAAGGTGGTTCAATGAGAGACCAAAGTACTGTTTTTGATTCTGTAACCATCCTCGGTTCTGAATCCAGGCTCAGTTCTAGGTCTCTCCTATCACAATCCCGTAGCTAGGGGGAGCTCGAGGTGCTCGATGGAGCCACTCTCTGAAAAAATATTTTCTCTTTGAATGACAGATATTGGTGATATTTTAGTTTTTTAACAAGGGAATTTAAGAATTTCTTTTATTTTAACTCTGCTTTTTTACATTTCCAACCTAGGAATAAATTTTCTTTAGCTTATTATTAATAGTCAAAAGTAAATACTGTTGCAGATACAGTATTTGTGTGTAATTACTTCACTGATGATCAAAGTGTGTGTGATATCGTATATAAAATAAGATCTGATTGAGGCATGAAGAAAAGTGTTCAGACGCCCTCCAGGCCCTGACGATCTTTGTGTGCGGCAGATTGTTCCCTGGCTTCCTTCTCGGTATCTTCCCACTCCACTTTTGCTCCATTACCATAAAATTCGATCCCCCTACCCACCACCACCTGGGAAAAGCTGGCTACGGGCCTGCATCATACGATCTTTGACGTCGCAACGGATAGAAAATAATAACTAACATATATTATCTCGTCTTAATAGTTTACTGCACGTGTGTAATCTGAAATTTTCTAACATAATAATTATTAAGATGATATTATATTAAACTTGATATTATATTAAACCGAGAAAAACATGTATTTTAAGTAATAGAACAAGAAACAAAAGGTGCGGAAAAAAAATTCCTTTCGATAATTTTCTTTTGGATGTAATTCGTACCTTTTACTTCTAACACGTCTGCAATATAAATATTTATCAACGTCTCTTAAATTACTCCATTTCTACAAATTCATAATAGTTACGTAAATATTCGTGTGTTTTATTATAATTAAATTTGTCCTAACTTTATACATTAAATTATAGATATTTATAAATTATTACAGCTAAAATACTTCATACGAATGAAGTCAGATTTAAGGTTGGTACTATTGCTTTATACGTCATACAAATGCCAAACTCACCTCATTATCGCAAACGAAAAGGAAACAAAGAAAAAAATATATTTCTTTCGCGAATGGTTTCCAGTTGCCATGGGAACTGAGCACATTGTAATTAGAGCAGTAAAGAAATGGGGTCTATATATTTTATAATATTTGGAGGGACAAAACTTCACTGAACGAATATAATTTATATATATATATATATAATATATATATATATATATATATATATATATATATATACACACACACATATATATATATATATATATATACAGGGTGTCCCGTAAGTCTGAAACCATAAGCAAAATGATAAAAACGGCAATAAAAACGCCGAAGAGACTTTTTGGGACTGTTTGTGAAATGAACGAAGATGGTAGCGGCTGTGTCATCGTCGGTGGATGTCCTCAGAGGTCCACTGCGTGGTTTATCTCCTATGGATCCCGTTTCCCTGAACTTTGCTACAAGTTTGCCGACACAGCTGTGTGTTATCGGCGCGCGGTCCGGATGCAATCTGTTAAATTCCTCAGCGAACTCCCTCTGAGTCCGAATTCCTACGAGCAGAATTATCTGGATGCGTTCTTCCTTACTCAAAGACATCATGGGCACTTGCATAAATGGAAAAACATGAATTATTTATTTTACCCTATGGTTCCAGACTTATGGGACACCCTATATATATATATATATATATATATATACAGTGTGTTTCTACCTCGTGGTGTACGGACGTTTTGTTTCCGCTCTGTGTAATATCGAAACAACTAGTGTTTATAAGTTCAGCAGTAAATGCTATCTTATACCAGTATGTGTGTTAAACATCAGTGAATTCGTGAAAATAATTTATTAAGTGAAAGCCAGTGGCATATAGCGTGTACAAAGAAAAACAACATCAATTGAAACATAATTTGAAAATAACTCGAACGGAAAATCAGCCCCTGAGATTTTTACATTAGGCCTATACACTATACTTATACAGGGAAAGAAGGTCAGAGAAAATTCGAAAGAGCCATAAAACGTCAAGTTTTTGAGACGAAATTTGAGAAGCGAGAAGAAAATAGGCAAAATAAGGAAAGCATAAAGAATAAAGGAAAGAATAGGGGAATAAAGGAAGAATAAAGAATAATAAATAATAAAGAATAAAGGAAAGAATGGCAAAAAATACGAAGAAGTGTGTAAACTGCCGTAAATTCAGAAAGCTGAATAGAGCTAGATCATGTTTAATTGAATGCGGTGCGCACCAGCTCTGCGATTGTAAAAATGAAGCAGGTAAAAAAGAATATGGTACAAAGAGCAATGAAAATGAGCAATACATATTTACCGACAGATGACAAGGAAACACCAGGAAACGCCGACACAAACGAACGTGAGGAGCAGGACAACGCAATACAGGAAAGCACGCTACAGCAGGAACACGAAGCGCAGGACAACACAATACAGGAAAGCACGCTTCAGCACGCTACGACACAGGTAGATGCAAAAGTAGCCTCAGAGGATGAAATACCCCCTGCCAAAGAGAGATATAACAGAAACACAAAAGAGAAAGAGAGCGATACCAGGAACACAAAGGAGAAAGAGAAAGAGAAAGATACCAGGAACACTAATGAAAACTCGCCAAACACAACAAAACCACTGAGTAGGGAAGAAGTGGTGGCGGAATACAAGAAAGCAATCGAATCACATAGGGCTCGTAAGAAGATTAAACGACAGGCCATATGCGAATACTATAAAACAGGGTCGTGCATATATGGAGCAAACTGCAAATACAGTCACCCAAAAAAATGCTTCGATATGATGAGGAATAGAAGATGCAGATACGGACAAAACTGACACTTTTTCCACCCTCCTATGTGCAGACAGTTACTAACAGAGAGAAAATGCCTAGATATAGAGTGCCCATGTTTTCATATGAAGGGTACCCAAAGAAGAGAACGAGGAAGAACAGGCCCTATCCGTATTAGAAGTAACAACAGGAGCAAGGAAACAAATTTTTAAGAGGAAAAGAACGATAAAAGCAGAGCTTGCCCTGCTAACAAGAAAGGACAGGACTCCGCAGATATATTCCCCACACCATTACATACATCACCCCTCTATCCAACACCACCCACCGATAATACAACAACCACAGTGGTATCAAGTGCCACAACCCCAATTCTCCCAAATGCAGCAGCCAAACTAATAGCACCAAACAGAAACCGACATCGACCTGGAAACGACCACTATATAGGAAAACTGAACACGGAAATTAGAAACCCGATAAATGTTTTATACACAAATATTCAAGGCCTCTACATGGACCATGCGGGCTACAAATTACAATACTTACAGAATTTAGCTACCGAAGCCAGCATAGATATCATATGCCTAACGGAAACACACTTGCATAAATGCGAAAAAGGCTGTGAAAACTGCAACGAGGATACTGAATTAGCATTGCTGGAATACAACATACACAGGGTAGATAGAGTAGCTAGACGAGGGGGAGGGTGTTGCATCTACGCGAAAAACACATACACATGTGAAGTGAAGGTAAACAAATCAAACAGCACAGTCGAAGTTATTATATTAGAAGTAAAAGAACTGAACTTAACCATTATGAACATCTACAGACCACCAAACACCACAAAAAGTGAATTCCAATTTGCTACAAATGAAATAGAAAACATATTAAAATTACTTGAAACTCCAGTAACAAATATTCTAATTTTCGGACATTTTAATTTCCCATTCATAACATCGAAGAAAAATGACAAAGTCATATATGTCGAGAAGTTTCATGGCAACATTACAAAAGATGATAGAGCCCAAGCAAAAATGATATTAGATATACTGGAACATTATGCCCTTACCCAGGAAATCTGTGAAGCCACGAGAAAAGAGAACGCTTTGGATTTAATCTTGACAAATAACAACGAGATAATAATAATAATAAATAGAAAAGTAACGCACACAAAGGTCTCAGGCCGTAACCTCATCGATATACAATTGACGTTAGCACCCAGAGGTCCGAAAACGCAACCTAGAAAGTCAGAAGGAATATTTGGAGGCTTAAACATAAATTCAAAGAAGGTAAATTGGGAAAACGTAAATAAAGATTTAAAGGAAGTAAATTGGGAATTGCTACTTCACGAGAAAAATCCACAAGAAATACTATGTATAATAAAGACTGAAACCAAACCTATAATACTGAAACATATTCCAGAGAGACACGAAAGAAAACGTAGCAAGCTCGAGAGAAAAATCAGGACACTATTCAGGCAACGAAGACAAACCGTAAAACATCTCCACAGATGCGGAACTGATGCAAAGACACTCAAACTAGAGAAGAAACTTGGCGAAATAGAAATTGACCTAACGCAAACATTCATACATAAGACAAACGAGGAGGAAAACAAGGTAGCAGAAAACAAAAAAAAATAACCCAAAATACTTCTACACGTTTGCGAAAAGGAAAACAGTGTAAGGAGAGTATTGGTCCGTCGATAGACGGGGAGGCCGGATACATAAATGACCCGAAACAAATAAGCTAACTGCTTAGGGAACAATTTAACTCTGTGTTTAGCACTCCTAAGTCCGAGATGGAAGTGGTCAACCAAGAACAAATTCCAGCACAAACCTAATAATGGACTTCGAGTTCACGGAAGATGTAATTACGGCCTTATCACAGATGCGAGACAATTCAGTGCCAGGGCCAGACACATGGAGTGCCACGTTTCTGAAGAAATGCAAAGAGAATATTACCAAACCGCTATACTTACTACGGAGGAAATCACTCGACACAGGACAAATTCCACTTCCCTTAAAGAACGCGAACATTGTCCCCCACCCCCTATTTAAAGGTGGTAACAGAGCAATGCCCAAGAATTATCGGCCAGTGGCTCTCACCTCACACCTTATATGGTGTTTTGAATGTATAATTAGAAGCAAAACTACCTACTACCTACAAGAAAAAGATTTATACAACCCAAATCAACATGGCTTCAGGGCTGGAAGATCATGCATATCACAGCTAAGACCACCAGGAGAAAATATTGGAAATATTGTGTCGAGGACAAAACATAGGTGTAATATATACGGACTTTGCTAAAGACTTTCGATAAATTTGACCATGGAATCACAGCACACAAAGTTAAGAATAGAGGAATTACTGGAAAGCTAGGAAGAAGGATATTTAATTTTTTGACGCAAAGAACGCAAAGAATGGTGGTAAACGGAGTTAAATCGGAAGTTTCGGAAGTCGTGCGTTCTGTCCCGCAAGGGATAGTATTAGCTCCCTTGCTGTTCATAATAATGATTGCAGATATTGATGCAGATATTAAGGACAGTATTGTATCATGCTTCGCAGATGACACAAAGATATGTAAGGAAATATTGAACGAAGATGACATAAGAAAATTACAAAACGACATTGAAACATTATTCCAGTGGGCAGAAGACAACAATATGAAGTTCAACGAAGAAAAATTCCAACTTCTAAGATATGGTAATAACAAGGAGCTGCAGAATAAAAGATACAAAACTCTGCAAGCTAAACAGATAACACCAAATCTACAAGTCAGGGATCTTGGAGTAATAATGTCGTCGGATACAGAATTCAGAGAGCACTACAACATCAAAATTACACCGGCTGAAAAATAATGGGAATCATCTGGAGGAGCTTCCGCAGCAGAAAAGTAAACATCATGCTCAAATTATGGAAAAGCCTAGTCCTACCAATAACTGAGTATTGCTCAGTATTCACAAGCGGATAAAGAAAACGAGACAGTGCGAACATTGAAGCTATACAAAGGACTTTTACATTTAAGATAGAGGAAAGGGAAGGTGAAGACTGGTCTCGACTACAATCACTGAAACTCTACTCTCTCGAAAGAAGGCGAGAGCGGTACACAATAATATACATATGGAAAAATACTTGAGGGCTTTGTCCCTAACCTTAGAAATGAAATAGAAACAAACTGGAATGAGAGAAGAGGCAGATTTTGTACAGTCCCAGCTGCTGTGGGACAGGGGGCCATGAAAACGAGGATGGAAAATACCCTCAGAAAACGAGGCCCAAAGCTTTTCAATGCCCGACCAATAGAAGTAAGGAATCTCCAGCACACCGACCTGAATAACTTCAAGAACCAGCTGGACGGATTCCTGTGCAAAGTCCCTGACCAGCCATGCGTGGCTGGCTACAAGGGCAGGAGGAGATCAGACAGCAATTCCTTCCTTCACTAAATCCCGCAAATGAGGCGGGATGCTGCAGAGGGGTCGAACGCAGGTCGATCCTGAACCGTCGTTCGAACTCACACAAAGTAACACAAAGTAATATACAGTATGTAAAAATGAATAATGAATAATTCTTATATTGATTTTTGTATATAAAGTCCAAACTCGCGTGACACTCTAACTGTATATAAAACGCAAGTTTTGGAAAAAAAATATATTTTCTTTCTATTTTATTTTTGCTAAATAATTGATGAATTATTTCTTTTTTAAATTAATCACGTTTTAGATTTAGCTTAATAATGTAATTGTGTTGAATTCTGCAATATTCATTTTCTTCATACATTCTCTCTTAGTTGTAAAAGATAAAGTCATGTCTTGCTTAACACTTAATTTTAAATTTTAAGCATTTAATTTGGTCCATATGCATGTTTAATTTTAATTCATAATAAATTCACATTTCAATTTCCATTTTTAGTTAACTCGGCAAATCATGATAACATCTGATCTGTCAATATGCTGTTTAAAAGAAAAATATGACTTCATCTATCTTCAAAAATCTTGCTTATCTGTCTAGGCAATGTTACAGCCAAAAAATTTACCATCTTCAAATATTTTGCAAAAAAATTCAGCCTATTGAGAATAAAAAACAAAACAGGTCAACATTAAATAATAATTATGTCACCAAAATTTGTGTATATAAACTCATACAATTTTTCAAATTTTCATTCTGATTATTCTGATTATTCTGATCTGACGTAGAGGCTGAAGTATTATCTTTAACATTTTAGAAGCAGTAAACTACAGGAAAAGAATATCTTTGTCTTTATTCAGAGAACTTAGTCTTAAAATAGAAAAATAGAAAAAATAATTTCCCGATACGCTACAAGAAGAACCGCCCAAGGCCATAGACGGAGGAGTTAACATATATATATATATATATTCTTTGCATTCTTTGAAGAGGAATTGCAAGGAGAGTATATAACAGACTTTGAGTTTACACCAGAAGATGTAGCGAGAGCTATAGGACAAATGAAACTACATTCAGCTGCAGGTCCGGACAATTGGAACGCATTATTGATTAAAAACTGTAAAAATGAAATAGCTACACCTTTATACTGGATATGAAGAAGATCCCTAGACACTGGGGAAATACCAAGCATCTTGAAAAGAGCAAACATTGTCCCTATATATAAAGGAGGGGACAGATCTCAAGCAAAGAACTATAGACCAGTGTCATTGACGTCCCACCTCACTAAAGTATTTGAAAGAATAGTTAGAGAGAAAATTTATGATTTCCTGGAGACACGGGAAAGATTCAACGAAAATCAGCATGGATTCCGATCAGGTAGATCATGCCTATCACAACTAATAGAGCACTACAACAATATCCTAGATGCATTGGAAGGCAATGACAACTACGATGTTATATACACAGATTTTGATAAAGCTTTCGATAAATATGACCATGGTATAATAGCACATAAAATTAAAGACATGGGAATAACAGGCAAAGTGGGAAAATGGATCTACAACTTCCTTAGTGATCGTCTGCAGGTCGTCAAAATTCAAGGTATATCATCATCAGAATCGGAAGTACGCAGCTCAGTACCACAAGGGACAGTACTGGCCCCACTCCTGTTCATTATCATGCTAACAGACATAGACAGCGGAGTAAACAGCAATAGTATAGTAACATCCTTTGCAGACGATACAAAGATCAGCAGAAAAATCAGCGATGTACATGACGTGGAGGCCTTGCAGAGGGACACGAACAAAATATACAAATGGTCAGAAGACAACAACATGTCATTCAACGCCGAGAAATTTCAGCTCTTGAGATATGGTAGAAAAGAAGAACTTAAACAGACTGCATATTATGCTCCAGATAGACAGGAAATTCAGAGAAGCATGAAAGCGATTGATCTCGGGATAATAATGACAGATGATGCGAAATTCGAAACACAAAATCAGATAGCGATAAATAAAGCAAAAAGAGTCGCCGGACAGGTTCTAAGAACGTTCAAGAGAAGGGACAGGACAGTAATGATTCCCCTGCTAAAAACACTGATTATACCAAAACTTGAATACTGCTCAGTTTTGACGTCCCCATATAAAGGAAGAAACTAATAAACTAGAAGAAACGCAAAGGCATTTCACAGCCAAGATTGATGGCTGCAAAGAACTCAACTACTGGGAAAGACTACGTAAACTAAATCTGTACTCACTGGAAAGAAGAAGAGAGAGGTACATCATAATCTACATATGGAAAATGATCGAAAAACTGGTACCAAACCTAAAACTAAACCCAATTACCATTCAAACAACACTGGGAAATAGGAAAGGCAGAATGTGTAGTGTTCCCAAATTAAAAGCACGACAAGGGACCTCCTCAACCCTGAAGGAAAATAGCTTGGTTGTCAGGGGGCCAAGACTTTTCAACCAGCTTCCTAAGGACCTCAGAAACGTAACGGGGGTCAAAGTTGAAGTCTTCAAGAAAAGACTGGATGCCTGGCTCAGGACAGTACCAGATGAGCCGGGCGTGCCTGGCTATGTACGGTGGAGAGCGCAAGAAAGCAACTCGCTCCTCCACCAGGCCAGACCTAGAGGCGGGGCCACCAGCTTGACCTCCGTGTGAAGAGAGACCAACACACGAAACAACATAAGGTTCATAAGGTTCATAAGGTATATATACTGTATATATATATATATATATATATTATATATATATATATATATGAAAATTATTTCACGAAAGTAACACGTGAAAAATATTTATGATGAATAAAACCACGAAGGAAAGGAAACACAGAATGGTGCTCAAGCGCTTTCGTCTAATGACATCCTCAGGAACACTGAAGTACATAAAGAGTTACAGCCTATATATACGTTACAGAAAAAAAAAAATATATATATATATATATATACAATAAACGGAGAAATAAAAATAAAAATTAAACATTAGAGGATTGTGGGAGGAGCATACAAATTTATAAGGAAAAACTACCGATTTTTAGCACTTTTACTCGAATCCAACACAAGATCAAATGAATTGTTTCCAACCAATGTTAAAGTTAATTAAAAAAATAATAAATTGAAAATAAAAAAAAAATAAAACTTATAAGAGGAGCATACAAATTTATACTGGAAATCTGCCCAGGTTTTAGCACTCTGCCCTTCTTGTCTAAGTTCGATATATATAAAAATAAATTGAAAAATAAAAGTTATTAGAGTAGCATACAAGTTTACCAAATGTTTAGCGTTCTACCCTTCTTATCTAAATCCGTTCTGAAGGAATTCAAAACAACAGGATCGAGTTGAAAAAGACCTTTGCTTATGTTGAAGTTATTTGTAAGTTGGATAATGGCAGACTCAAGAATATTTCTATTAACAATGTTGAAACAAAACTGAAGCATTATTCTAATCAACACAGTGGGATATCTCTGACAAATGGACAAAAAGGGCACTGGACGACTGTCCTGTTCTAACGGAATATTGATGCTGTTTTATACGTGTGTGCAAATCCTTTCCCGTCTGACCTATGTAAAAAGAATCACATTGTTTACAACCAATTTTATAGATAATGCCTGAATTATTGGTAGGGCTATTTTTTACTATGATATTTTTCACAATATTGTTATATGAAAATACTACATTAATATCCAAAAGTTTAAGTACATTAGCAATGCCTAAAAAGCCCGTGAAAAATGGAAGTACTAAAATATTCTTTGACAAAGTACGAGTGTTATTATTCACACGATAGAAAGTTCGTTTTGCCTTATTGAGACAAGATTCCATAAACGCAGATGGATGACACAGATCCCTTCCAATACCGTTGATTTTTTCCAATTCGGCATCGATGTATTCCGGACTGGCGATCATAAGGGCGCGGAGAAACATTGAAGAAAAAATGGCCTTCTTAGTGGGGGTGTCATGTCCAGAGTAAAAGTGTACGTAGGACAAATTGTTAGTTTTTTTCCGATAGATACTAAACTTAAAACCTGGGCTTTCCCTATGTACACGCACATCCAAAAACGGGATTGAGTTGTCTTGTTCCACTTCTAAAGTAAACTTAATGGAGGGGAGTTGATCATTTAACTGAAGGAGGAAGTTATCCAGGTCACGATTCATGGTCCAGATACACAAAATATCGTCGACGTACCGTAATTTTGAAAAACTCCATATAAATATTGGAGAGGAGGGGCGACAAGGGGTTGCCCATGGCCATCCCAAAAACTTGTTGATAATACTCGTTATTGAAAGTGAATTTACAGTCTTTGATGCAAAGTTTAATAAGTTCCAAAACAATGTGTGCAGGTAGTGGCAGGTCATACTTATGTAATTCTCGGGAGAGAAAGTCAAGCATATCGTCATTTCACGTAATACCTGTGACCCTTAAACATAGGTAATACGCATTACTAACCTAACCTAACGAACCTAATCTAACTTAACCTAATCGAACCTAACCTAACCTAACCACCCTAATCGCCACGTTTGGGTAATCGCTACGTTTGTGTCTCTCAGCTCAGAATCGCTTTGGGTAATTGAATTACGCTAAATGCCTGAAGCTTTTAGGCATTACGTGAAATGACTAGTTTCACACATTAACTGTAACATACATACGGCTACGACAAGTTAAAAACTAATAACCTAGCGACATTTCATCACCTAAGATAAACACCCAACGCTTTCACGTCCAAAGATATTTTTACGTTATTAATCCCCACCTGTACGCGAGCCAATGTACAATATTTAATTCATATCTATCTGGCAAACATGAGGATTCCATTAGATGAAAATATAAACGCATAACTGTGCATTTTTGCATATGCAAAATTTATTCCTTACCAGGACTGAAATCCGGACCATCTGACTCGGAGGCAAGGGCAGTGACCATTCGGCTACAAGTGTCCTGGAGTCAGAGAGCCTGTGTTCGAAGCCTTGTTAGGGATAAATTTTGCACATGCAAAAATGCAGTTATATATATATATATATATATATATATATATATATATATATATAAAACCTGCATAAAAAAATATACAGGTAATATATATATATATTGTGGGTGCCTAATATTAATTGCTTTTGGCATTTTTGGCCTTTATTTGGCGTGCATGGTCAAATTATAAAATGAGGATTGATATTACTGCCCGTTTGATATAAAAAGTAATTAAAAGCATTTATTTTTTAAAAATTTTGATCGAGTCCATAATGTTAATGAATTATCTCGTCTATTTAGATTCTATAATAGTGTAAAGTTAAATTTCAGAGCCACCTTCTTCAGGCGTTCATATAAAAACGAGTTACAACCTCCAAATAGGAGTGTCAGAGATCACTCGTAAATGAAAAAAAGTGAAAAATTAAATAAGCCACAGTTCAAAGAGTGAATTACTGTAAAAGCTCAGGATATCAGTATCTTTACTGATACCATAAACCATATATACCCTTTGGTACGGCATACCAAAGTTTTTAATTTAATTTTTGAAATATTTACGGGCACGATAAAATAATGTAATATTTTGAATAAAAATTGAAGTAAGACTTTGATATCTATTTTAATAAATATATATATATATATATATATATATTATATATATATATATAATATATATATATATAGTGGGAGTGCCTGGTGCTAGCTCAGTTGCATTCCGGATGCTGTCGAAGAGTGCCACGTTTGTGTCTCTCAGCTCAGAATCGTCTAACAGAAGCTGAGAAACAGTCGCGCCGAATTTGAAGGACTTTATATATATATATATATATATATATATATATATATATATATACTGTATAAATCTGTGTACTATGTACTGTATGAATATTTTTGTTTCGTTATAACGGGAGAAAATTTATTATCATTCGTAGAGGACAAATTCGTGTGTGTATATATATATATATATATATATATATATATATATATATATATATATATATACATGGTCTATATATATATATATATATAATATATAGAAGAAACTTTACATGAGAACTGTTAAATAAAGGAATCGGATCTTGGATTATGAGTTGGATAATGTTGACGGGGTTTCTGGTGAGCCTTACCATCTCAACGGGTAAGTAAATCGAAAGTAGAGGGAGGAATTCCTCTGTCCATTTAAAACCCTTTTGGGGTGGTCGGGGGTTAAGGTCGGTTCTTGATTGATGCTTTGATCCATCCTTGTAGCCATAGATGCATGGATGGATGGATGAGTGGATTGACCTCGTTTCATTTTACTATATTTTTTACCTTTCTTTACTCAATTCATTTCAAATGCTTCAGTTTTCTTTTTATTTATTTATTTATTCATACTTATTCTTGGGAAGCTATTATTATTATGATTAGTATTATTATTACTGAACCTTCCCCTAGGTCTTGTATACGTAATTCACTATAGTATGTAAAGAGTTGCTTGATACAGTGCAAAATATTACATATATATATATATATATATGGCTTTCAGGTTTGTTACCATAACATTATAAAATCTCTCTCTCTCTCTCTCTCCTCTCTCTCTCTCTCTCTCTCTCTCCACAAATCGGCTTATCTTAAAATAATTTCTCAGTATCTAATTAGGAAGCAATCTTCTAATTTCGCTGCAATCGGAGATGTTTGGTAGAATGTAAAAAATATGAGGAACCGGCAACTTTGTTTGCAAGTTCTTTCACACAGTATATATATATATGTCAAAATTTTCTTGATTGAATTTTATATTTTGGATTCTACAGAGTCGTTAGATTTTTTTGGAATAACGAGTGAACAGATTTTTTATTTTATTGTTTGTGTAAATATTTTGGAGTTGTAAATTATTGTAAAAATCCATATATATATATATATATATATATATATAAATAAAACCTATTATATATATTATATGCTGTTTTATATATATATATAAAATAAATATATATATATATATATATAATATATATATATATATATTATATTATTGTATTACCTAAAAATAAAAACAATTTAGGATTACCAAAAAAAAATTTTAAATTATTTTGGAAATAATGAAGTGATTAGCTGCAGACAAAGATGAGTCAGCATATGGTGGGAAGGAGATGCTCTGACTATGTAAACGGGAGAGAGGAACTTCTTTAAGCTAAATTTTTACTAAAAAAAAAAGTTCACTAACATCGTTAGGATTTCGTTTGAATATCAATTTTGTTCTGTGTAAAAAGTGTTTTAATAGTTATTCATATACGTGAGTATCTCTAACGGAGAAAGAAACGCAGAAGCGCGAGCGAAGATACAGCATCTGTTGTATGAGGGATCACCAATTGCGAAGTTATTATAAAATGCTAAATTTCACGGCTTATTCATTTTTAAATTCGTATTATATGGAATAGAGGCGCGAAAACTATTCGTGTTTTGGTTGCATTTATTGCATGATGAAATTCACTCATGTCCCAATCATCAAATTTAAGTATACATAAATGTATGTCGTGTCGTAGCGTAACTTTCCAAGATAGATTTTGAACGTCCGATTCCAAGACGTTTTTTACTATTAATTTCTTCTAAGTTTGCGTCAACACATTTATAGTTAGTGTTTGGTGCGTACGTCAGAACCTAGAGAAGGGTGAAATGATTTTAGGAGCACCAAGGCATTACCTTAATTTGTAATATGCACTTTATGGATTTTCGAATTGTAATAAATTTTTTAAGTTGTTCAAAGTTACTCGTATACTAAATTATTTGTGTTAGAGCAAAAATTTATATATATACAGGATGGCGCAAAAGTCGCGCATCATAGGAATTTTCAGTGTTGATTACAATATATTATTTTTTTCCTTTTACGTAAAGGATGACTACGAAATTAACAGTAGACGAGAGGGTGAACTTGGTTTTAATTTATGGAATACCAGGTACAACAAATCGATGAATCGGTACAGAATTTAAATTCTGTACCGATTCATCGATTTGTAATACCTGGTATTCCATGCATTAAAACTAAGCTCACCCTCTCGTCTATTGTTAATTTCGCAGCCATCCCCTACCTAAAAGAAAAAAGTAAATATTATAGTCAACACTGAAGATTCTTATGATGCACGACTTTCGCGCCACTATATATATATATATATATATACACATACGAGGGTAATTCAATAAGTATCCGCACATTTTACTTTCACAATTTTATTTTCACATCTGATAGATTATAAACACATCACTTCTCAACATAGTCTCCCTGTTTCTCAATACACTTAGTCCAGCGATCTACAAGCTTCCTAATGCCATCACAAAAGAAGGTGTTTGGCTGTGTGCGTGGCCAGTCATGCACCGCCTCCTTCAGGTCATCATCGCGTTGGAATCGCTGACCTCTCAAAGCGTCTTTTAGTGGTCGAAACAGGTAAAAATCCGAAGGTGCCAGGCCTGGACTGTAGGCTGGATGGTCGAGAACTTCAAATTTAAGTTCTTGAAGGCATTTTCTAGACTGTGCAGCGGTGTGAGGGCGCGCATTGTCGTGTAACAGAATAACACCTTCCGACAATCTCCCTCTCCGTTTTGTGCGAATTGCTTGCTTTAACTCATTCCGAAGAATGTCAGAATACGATGTACTTGTTACTGTAGTTTCACGCTCTAGATAATGTTCAAGGATAGTGCCTCGTGTATCCCAAAGCAGTGTTAGCATAACTTTACCTGCTGACGGCTGCGCTTTGAACTTCCTTGCAACGGGAGATGTTGGATGCTTCCATTGCATGCTCTGTCGCTTGCTTTCTGGTTCATAGTGATGTATCCAGGTTTCATCTCCAGTGATAATGTGCCCCAAAAAGTTTTCACCTTCATTATGATACCGCGCCAAAAGACGAGAGCAGACGTCCATACGATTACGTTTGTGCTCTTCTGTCACAGAGTATGCAATGGAAGCATCCAACATCTCCCGTTGCAAGGAAGTTCAAAACGCAGCCGTCAGCAGGTAAAGTTATGCTAACACTGTTTTCGGATACACGAGGCCCTATCTTTGAACATTATCTAGAACGTGGAACTATAGTAACAAGTGCATCGTATTCTGACATTCTTCGGAATGAGTTAAAGCGAGCAATTCGCACAAAACGGAGAGGGAGATTGTCGGAAGGTATTATTCTGTTACACGACAATTCGCGCCCTCACACCGCTGCACAGACTAGAAAATGCCTTCAAGAACTTAAATTTGAAGTTCTCGACCATCCAGCCTACAGTCCAGACCTGGCACCTTCGGATTTTTACCTGTTTCGACCACTAAAAGACGCTTTGAGAGGTCAGCGACTCCAACGCGATGATGACCTGAAGGAGGCGGTGCATGACTGGCTACGCACACAGCCAAAACCATTCTTTTGTGATGGCATTAGGAAGCTTGTAGATCGCTCGACTAAGTGTATTGAGAAACAGGGAGACTATGTTGAGAAGTGATGTGTTTATAATCTATCAGATGTGAAAATAAAATTGTGAAATTAAAAGTGTGGATACTTATTGAATTACCCTCGTATATATACACTGTCGTCAGTTCCACCAACATCGTTCTTTCCGTTGAAGCGAAGTGGAGACACTGAGGTCGGGGATTCGAATCCCGATGGTGCTGATAATAATAATAATAATCTAGTAGTTAGCGCAATGGACCGAGTTCGTGTGGACTGAGCACTGTCCCATAGTTTTTGGCTCTTTTATTACTTTTGTGGGACCTACAGCTTTACGTGGAGTATGAACCACAACCTGACAGGGAAGACTCGGAAGAAACACCTTAATCGCTCAAACTGGAAATTACAAAGTCGCAGCAGGAACTCGGACTTGCATTCTTCAAATATGCGGCCTGGCGTCTTCACCACTAGCTATCCAGGCTGTTCATTCCATATTCAGGAAATAATGTTATGACAAACAGCGTAAAAATCAATTGACCGTTTTGTAATGGATATATTTTACTTTCCCAAAAAGATGTATGTGCGGGTGGTTCATCATTAATTTTTTCCTCTTAAAAAATAAATATCCCAGTTTTAAAGCAGTATCTACACTCGTCTCATAGATCCCAAATGATGCAAGTTATTTGTGTTAAGATATTTATTTGCGTAACAGACGCTTTTGACTCAATTAATTTGACGAGAATAAAAGGTGAAATGCGTGAAGTTCTCTGTAAAAAGGTTTGGAAGATATTTGCATTTCTGTAAAAAATAGTTTTCGAATTATTCTGACAAATTTCTAACTTTATTTTTACAGGAAAATTTTTTAAGTTGTTCAAAGTTACTAATTAATCATTATATTAACTTATTTTAGCTTAGGTTTTGGTTAAAGGAAAATCTAGAAATTGGGTGTTGATGTAATAAAAAAGTTAAAAGAACACCATGCATGCGGTAGTTCATTACTTTTTATTTTCACTGAGGAATTTATTCCGCTCTTACTACTGTAATACGCTTTTAACTTTACAGAAAAACTATTCCTTGACATTCCTAATTACATTTTCTCTCCGTTTGTGACATACGCTCCCTTAAAATAAATATTTTTTCTTAATAAAAACCTGGCGATTAGAAAACTTAAAGCACTCTACGTATATACAGGTTTATTTTCAAGAAAAATTTTCCAGATTAACCGACAAAAACAACTACTTCACTTTTTGAGGATAAATTTTTATGTTCGTAAGTGTGATGTTTCCTTTATTTTTGGAAATAAAGTAAAAAAAAGTTATTCTTTCCAATTCATTTGGAGACCAACAAATTTACTACATTGTTTATATCATCGTATCTTATAGAAAACATTTCCACTGTTCGTCCGAAAGAAATTTCTCCTTTTTTTTTTAGGAAGATTTTTTTATGATGTTGAGATTTACGTTTTCTTTCTTTTTGGGTTTAACTTACAACCACGAAAAATGTTATTCTTTTAATGAATTTGGAGACCAGGAAACCTCTTGTAATAACAACACATTCCAAACTTATAAAAACTTTCAACTTCAACCCCGAGAAACTTTCCCTCTTTCTGAGGAAATTTTTTTTTCACATTATTTAGAAAATGTTTTTTGTCTGTTGAGTTACGAACAAGAACATTTGCTTTGTCAACATTTAAAAAGAAGAATGTTACTACATTGTCTTTCCATCCCTAATTTATACGGACTTTTTCCATTCTAAGATTCTAGGCTCGAAGAAACTACTAGTTATTATTTAAATTGTTGCAGTTAGGACAAAGGAACGGATATTTACGAGATACATACTTTTATTAATTAATTTTTATCATTATTTTTAAGAAACTGAGGTACTTTGTTTACGATAAAATGATATTTAAAACTTGAAATTTAAGTAACGGTTGCGAAAGTTATTAATTCGACATATAATACTAAAATTTTCACCTTTTCTATTTTTAATATAAATATACACACTGAAATTGGAAATACGTCGAATTTCCCTAAAAGTTATCGGATGTAGAAACTTAAAACCTGTCAATCCCTTCTTGGACAGGTGTAGTCAAATTTAAAAAAAAACAAGTTGTTCAACCCTTGTACGTTTTAATATGATAACAGTTTTGCGTAGACACATTCTAGAAGAAAATCCTGTTCAAAATCTGACATGCTTTAGTGTGTCGAAATCAAATTAGAATTATACACCTTATTTTTGTGTAGGATCCCTGTCCATTTCCAATATGAAAATAAAAATTATGATATAAATGGTAATCTACAATTAAAAATATTTCCAATAGATTCTATTAACACTAAAAATCGACTGTTTAATTTTATAAATAGTATTTGAACAAAAAATATCTACGATGTAAAAGTAATTTGTTACACTTTTGTTAAAAAATATATAGTACAAGCGTGACCAAATGAGAATTTAGTCACACTGATGTGATGTAATGTAACGTAATTTTGCACTTCCTAAGGTTTGTATAATAATTGGCAGTTTTCTTTTAACAGTTTTGAAATGAGTTAACGACTTATATGTATACTGTACAGAGATATATGTATACAATGATATGTATACAGTGGTATGTATACAATGATATTGTATATGTATGCAATGGTATTGTGTATATATATATACACAATGGTATTGTATATGTATACAATGGTGGACAGCGATGGCTAAAAGAATTGAAACACCTTAAAAATTTTGCAATGAGTGAAATATTAACAGAAATTACCTATGACATCACTGATGTATTTGGAGTACTGATAATGAATTTAGTAACACTTGTCAACATTTGTGAACTTCTTCAGAAGATTTGGTGTAATTATTATCTCCTATATTAGTGTTAATATGTCATACTTTTTCAAGGTTTGAATGTTTTTGGTAAATATAGAGGGTGTTTCACAACCGGCCTGCCATACTTTCGGGGTGATATCGAGTAATAAAGTTAATACAACATAGGTGCTATTTCCAACCGTTGCGGAGCTACGGACGTTTTAAGCTGTGCAAGCTACAAATCCCTACTTGTGTGAAATTCGATTGATGGCAGCACTGGTAGTAGTTTCGTTTAACGAAGTTACCACTACTAATCCTCAGTTTTTCTTTAATTTGGTTCTGATCTGTGGTACGAGACAATGTTGCGCTAAGGTGAACAATCAAATGAATCAACAGTTCACACCCGCTGAATACGCTGATATCCATTTCATTTATGGATTCTGTGATGGTAACAGCAGAACGGCAGTTGAGGAATATCGAAGACGTTTTCCGAACCGCGAATACCGAACAGGCAAATGTTTAGTGACACACACCAGAGATTAAGGGAAACAGGGACAATTGTTCCACGTAACCAAGAACATGTAGCACGACGGTCCGTTGCTGTGGAGGAGCGCATACTGGACCTAGTACAACGTAGCCCAATTACCAGTGTTCGAAGGATTTCTAGAGGAATTGGTGAATCCGCATAGCGTGTATGGCGAACCATACATGATAAGGGTTTGTATCCCTATCATTTACAAGGTGTGGAAGCTCTTCAACCGGATGATTACGATAAACGTGTTCAATTTTGCCAGTGGATGGTTATGCATCGCCAAATTCTTAATGGCATACTGTTTAGTGATGAAGCACAATTCATTCGGGATGGAATTAACAATAAACGAAATTCTCAATTGTGGTCCACCGATAATCCCCACGGTATCGTTGAAGGAAACTTTCAACATCGATTCTCGGTGAATGCTTGGCGCGGTGTAATTGGAGATCAGCTGATTGGACCGTTCGTTTTGGAACAATGATTAACTGCTGATATTTATCCGAACTTCCTGACGAACGAATTGCCGCTTTTTGATGGAGGACGTGATCTTGGAGACAAGCCGCAGGATGTTTTTTCAGCACGATGGAACGCCACCACATTTCGGTCGTCATGTTACGGATTACTTGAATCAGCGGTACGGGAATCGTTGGATTGGTCGTGCTGGTCCAATATCGTGGCCCCCGAGATCTCCGGACCTATCCCCGTTAGATTTCTTTTTATGGGGCCTTATGAAAGAGATGGTCAACAAGACCAAAGTACAAACGAGAGAGAAACTCTCGCGTCGGATTATGGATACCGCTGCTTACATACGAGAGCACCGCGAAATGATTCAATGGACAGTGGACTCTTGTTTGGAAAGAGCAAGGCTGTACATTGAAAACCGAGACGGACATTTTGAACATTTATAAGGTGTATCTCATAAAATGTAGCAATAAATATATCAGATTAATACTCTCGTTTATTTTTTCTTTGCACCTTAAAACGTGCACTGATGTACTAACTTGTTTACTCGATATCAACCCCCCCACAAATCTTCCCCCAAAGTATGGCATGAAATTTAATACATTAACGGCATATCATTACGCAGAAGTAGTATGTAGTTTTTTTTTTACTTCATCACCCAAACTTACAATAAAAAGATCTGGGGTGATGAAACTCTTTTGGCCAAAGCCAGCCTTCACTCAAAGAATTGTATCACCTTATAATTTATCAAACTTCTTTTGGTGCACTAATTCACGTCATTATTAATAATAACTGTTTGCTTTGTTTTTAATTAAGAGCCTAGTTCAACAGTTCAGTAGTTCAATTTCACAATTTTAAATTTTTTTAATTATTGTAACAACAAAAATTGGAAATGTGTATTTATTTTAGCAGTAAAGTTTATTCACTTCAATTAATCCATATACAGGGTGGCGCAAAAGTCGCGCACCATAGGAATTTTGTATCGATGAATCGGTACAGAATTTAAATTCTGTACCGATTCATCGACTTGTTGTACCTGGTATTCCATACATTAAAACCAAGCTCACCCTCTCGTTTATTGTTAATTTTGTAGTCATCCCCTACCTAAGAGAAAAAAATAATATATTATAATCGACACTGAAAATTCCTATGATGCGCGACTTTTGCGCCACCCTGTGTGTATATATATATATATATATATATATAATATATATAATATATATATATATATATATATATCCCGTTACCTTCAACAATACACAACTCAATCCTTCCTCTTCTCTTAACATTCGTGTCGTTTCCTTTTCTCGTGATATTTCCTGGAAACATCACATATTCTCTTTCTAAAACAGCTTCTGCAGTTAGAAGTTAGGTGTGCCGTACAGGTTCCACAGTTTCTTCATCCCTCCTCAGTTGCTGTCTCTGTACAGGGGTCTTGTTCGTCCCTGTATGGAGTATGCTTCTCATGTGTTGGGGGTGGCTCAACCCACACAGCTCTACTTGACCGGGTGAAATCAAAGTCTTTTGTCTCAGCAATTCCCAGCCTCTTACCGACTGTCTTCAATCTCTCTAAATGCAAAAAACTTCACTTTTTTTCTACGTGAAGGTCAAAATATGATAATAAAAACCCACTCTAATAGACAGAGTTTATTTCCACAACACTTTCGATGCCCACTGGCACCTCTTCGGGTGGATACAGAAAAACGAATCTCTGTCTATTAGAGTGGGTTTTTATTATCAATTCAATCTCTCTCTTCACCGCAATGTTGCCTCACTCTCTCCTTACTATCGCTATTATAACGGACACTGCTCTTCTGAACTCTCTAGCTGCATGCCTCCTCCTTTAAGGAGAGCACGCAGTACCCGACTTTCGGCACTTTCTCATTTCTTTTCTATCAAACTCCCTAACTCAAGGGTTAATCGGTATTTTCAGTCTTTCATCTACTGAACCGGTCACCTCTAGAAGAATCCTCACTCCACCTTTTCCCCTGTCTTTGACCTTCAATCTTCAATGTCCAGGTATCTCGAAAACTTGGACCTTGATTTTGGCTCTCTTCTTCTACGGGAGGTGCATTTTTGCGGGCATTCACCCTTGGCCCCTCCTTCCTGCATAAAAAACAAATATATATATTGTAAATACTTATTAAGAATTAATGTTTATAGGAGAGTCCATTTTCAGAATGTCTGGGTGTCAGTTATGAGAAACTTGTAATGGGAGAATATTTTTATAAACAAAAAACTATCTTTATTTCGGATCATTCACAATCCATAGCACTTAACCTGACATACAAATACAGTCTTATACACTTAACCTAATAAGCAAATACAGTATTAGTTACATTACAAAAATAAGGCATTGTATACTAGCAGTTGTCTGAACCAAGACTGCTATATAGGTGAAAGGTACACAGTATCTAAGGACAGGACATTATACAATAACACATTAGAGCTGTTTTGGACGCTAGTAATGAAATTTTATATATTCTTCCGGATTGACATTTGCTTGGTAGGGTAGTAAACATAAAACTGGCACTGCACCCTTTTGGTTTCTACATAGCATCCGAAAAATATTATTATAAGCAACAGAGAGTTTATTCATAGCAGTTTTTGTATAGTTCCACCACAGATGGGATGTATACATTGCGGTACATAAGCTCTGAAAGATAAGTCCTTGAATGATTCTGAACACATGCCAATTTCCCTACTAGTATGTTACCCTGTCATAAAGATTTTTACGTTGCATCTTAGTATCAAACTCATCTCGTAGTTTTGTGAGCAATTACATGGCCTAAGTTTTTACATGTCTTGAGAGGTATTGCCGACCATCATTTCAAAGAAATGGTTCTGAAAATCAGAGCACAGCTCTTTGCCCCATTATAGAGGTCATTTTCTATACCATATTGTTTCACATATGAGACGTTGTGCATTCGATTACCAGTGACGAACTAGACAAAACTATGTTTTGAGTAAATGCACTCCAAAGTTTGACAAATTAAAAAATAATAAATAATAATAATAATAATTCAGAGCTGGGCACTTGCGTTTTTTTGCGCGTTTTTTTGCGGTACTGCGGTACTGCGGTACTACTACCGCACTACCAAACCGGTACCGCATAACGCAGTACCGCAAAGGATCGCTGAAAGTACAGCAGTACCGCTACCGCATTCAAATTTCCCGCGGTACTTTCCGCGGTACCGACCAACACGGTAGTACCGCAGTACCGCAAAAAAAACGCAAGTGCCCAGCTCTGTAAAATAAATAAAAATCACCATAACTGTGCCAAAAATTGGTACATTTTGATGGCGTTTACATTATTTATTGTAATGATAATAATAAGATTATTGTAACGATAATAACTAGACTGCATTCCGTAAGAGATGCCGAGATGCTAATTAGCTTAGCTGCCTGCCGAGATCGTCACTTAACCGCGGAATTCTCTCACAATCTGCCCTGAACGCATAGTGTTTTCCTCCTTTTCAAGAACTGAATTTGGCGAGAACTAGTGCATTATGTGTCATTATCCATTTAAAAGAGTGCATTTTGGAGAATATGATGGTATAGAAAAAGGACTTTTGCACCCATGTCAAGTTCGTCACTAGTATTCGCAACGCCTCATACTGTACCTCCAATAATACCCTCAGCCCATGGGAGAGGGCGGCAGCAACACGGTCATCAGCACACCTAAATGATTAAATTTTTCCTTTCCAATGACACAACTGGTACGTGCAGATTTTAGTTCATTGGTAAGGTTCTCCATGTATATACAGAAAAGATAGGGTGATAACCTTTCCTTGCCTAACACCATTATTTACCTTCAAACCTAGTGATACAGTGCTTTTGCATCTCACAAACATACCAGAATACAAGTATCCTAACTACAGTATATAATTAGGTACCCCTCAAAATAAGAGTTCCTTGAAAAGTTTGTGATAGTTAACTCCATCAATGCTTTTGATAAATCAAAAAAAAACAGGAATATACATTGATACTTGACATCTTGTGTGTGCTTTAGGACTGCTTCCTTCAGCATATAAATAAACATGTCAGCACCATGTTTCACTCTAAAGCCAAACTGACTATCCTAAATTTTAACACCTCATAAAGTATACTGCAAGCGCTATTGGCCTATCTGATCACAGATACAAGCATAATACACAGGTGTTATACGAGGGATACAGCATTTTAAGTGTTCTGCTTGTATGCCATCTACTCCACACCCTGCCAGATTTCTGGGTCATTAATTCGTAGCGCTTCAGAGCATTCTACATTTAGTCATATATTTGGGTTATCGTTCCTGAGACAATTAATAGGGTTTCATAATGATTTTTCCACAGTTCTGCAATGTTTTTTGCACCATGAACATCCTCTATTACATTTGGCAAGGTAAGTTTACTATTGTTAATTTTACTGACCTCATTCCAGAATTCCCTACTGGAAGTATTGTTATCAACTAATTTTCTGGCTAGAGATTCCCTTCGAAGAGTTTCTTCCAATTTTCTTATAAATCTAAGAAAACCCTTGAATCTAGCACGAGTTCTATTTTTCAGTTAGAAGAGTTCCTCCTGCCTAGGTTTCCCCATAGCAACTCATTCCACAAATACATTTTTAGCTACATCATACAAATTAGCACAGTATTCTGACCACTCGAGATTGACATTCACGTTTCTCCATTTTTTTTAAAGCTACTTTCACTCACAGTAGTGATCCCTAAAAGCCAAAGCTTCCGCAGAAATCCTCATGCTGTAAGCCTTAGATGTAAGCCTAGTATGGAGAAAAAAATAATATTTAAAAAAACAAAAACATTTATTTCAATTTAAAAACAAATTTCAAAATCACATTTTTAAAAGAAACTCAAATACATTCATTTTAGGAACAAAGCTTAAAAATAAAAAAATTAAATATAAAAATAAATTCAAATCCGAGTCACCAGTCTGCGTAACAGACGCCTCACAGCACCTGAAATCAAAGCCCAGCTGAATAACTCCAGAAGTAAAACAGTTTCAACATCAACTGTTCAGAGAAGACTAAGAGAGGCAGGATTAAAAGGACGAACTGCAGCAAAGAAACCAATGCTGAGACTCCAGAACAAAAAGAAAAGGCTAGCTTGGGCTAAAAAACACCAAAAATGGACTGTTGAGCAGTGGAAATTTGTCCTTTGGACAGACGAATCAAAGTTCGAAGTTTTTGGATCCAAACGCAGAGTATTTGTGCGGCGCAGAGCGGGTGAAAGAATGACACAGCAGTGTGTTGTGCCAACGGTGAAGCACGGTGGAGAAAGTGTGATGGTCTGGGGATGTTTTGCAGGGGAGCAAGTTGGAGATCTCCACAAAGTCACTGGAATACTGAACCAACGTGGCTATCACAGCATTCTACAACGCCATGCCATCCCATCTGGACTGCAACTAGTTGGCCAACAGTTCATAATGCAGCAAGACAACGATCCTAAACACACTTCCAAGCTGTGTCAAAATTACCTGAAGCGGAAAGAACGGCAACGTCAGCTCACAGTTATGGAATGGCCAGCAATCCCCTGATCTGAACCCCATCGAGCTACTGTGGGATGAACTGGATCGACGAGTGAAAGGCAAGTAACCATCCAGTGCTCAGAAGCTCTGGGAACTCTTACAAGAGTGCTGGCAGTAGCTTTCACCAAACTATCTTCTTTCTCTTGTTGAGCGCATGCCTCGAATTTGTCCTGTTGTAATTGCTGCTGGAGGAGGCTATTTTGATGAATCTAAAATTTAGACTTTGCTTTTGGTAATTTGAGATTTATGAATATTTGAGGGTGTACTTAAACTTTTGGGATCTTTTCCGTTTGACTGCCGCCATTGAAACACAAGAGGTGAGTGCCCCCAGCCTTCTTTACTTAGCCTTATAAGGCTAACTAACGAAAATATCACGACCTAACCTAACCAATCGTTAGGTCAACTGTACGACCTTGACGATTGGTTAGGTTAGGTCGTGATATTTTTGTTAGTTAGCATTATAAAGCTAACTAAAGAAGGCTGGAGTTTAATTATGTTTCAATGGCGGCAGTCAAACGGAAAAGATCCAACTTTTGACTGGTAGTGTATATATCAGCCCTTTTAAAAAAGACCAGGATGAACACACGAATACATGCAATTTATATTTCATAAATTCAAATATCGATGTCTTCTTTCATTGTCATATGGTTCATCCAGTTAACCAGTAACTGTTGTTCTAAGCTATGTATCTGTAAGATAAATTTAAAGAAATGCCAGCGCTAATGCATTCATTTATATCACTAGTTACGTCAAGTTGTGTAATGTAACTTTAAAACTATGAAAATACATTTGCGGTAACATGGTCTAGTCATGCATATCCACTTAAACATTATTATTATTATAACTTATATGTACAAGATTATTTATATTAAACATTTTGGCAACTCAAACTTTTAACGTAGGCATAATTCTGTTGTGTCTAATTTACTGTTTCCGATGACTAGTCGATGTTATTGTTACATCATTTGAAATTTTACGAATATAAACTATATTGATATTAAATAGGAATCAATAAAATTCGTACTATGTATATAATTTTGCTACATTAGCCCATTATTATGTTGTCCTTGAGGCAAAAAACAAAAACTAAATATTTATATAAAAATAAAAAAAAGTTTATAAAAAACAAAAATAAAAAATAAAAGTCAACATAAAAAAATCACGTTCGCAGCGTTAAAAAATTGCAACACAATATTAGCGACGCAGGTATTTAACAAATTTGTGCTCTTTCAACTTCTCAGGAGCGACGATGTCGATGACAACACGTGCGGCCAGTGCCATCTGGTTGGTTGGTGTTACTCAGGCGAACTTTACATCATCGAAGCTCCCATCTCACCGACAAGTATTGGCTGTTCTATTCCATTTCCACACTCAGTAAAAATTGACTCTTAAAGATAGCGTGTCCAAGACAGCTGATCTCTTGCTTCCACTTTGGATGAAAGCTCGAGTGCCTACAAAAGCTGCTAAGCATGTTGTCGAACACATCAAGAAGCTTCATACTGAGTGGCAAGTGCTCAAAAAGAATATCAACCGAAAGTCTGCCACGAACCTTGCCAACCAGGCAACATTTCAAGATATTGTCAATAGAGAAATTCCAATGTTTTGTTTTTGTACAAATTATTTTTTTAAAAAATATTCCCCCAACACGGATGGTTGTGGACCACAGTCATTAGCGGGGGATGGGCTAGTGACCTGTTGTGTGAAAGGAACACTTATTACAATGTTTTAATAATTTAATTTGTCAAAATGGACAACATGCTTTTCACATAACAGCTCCATATTTTTGAAATGTGTCCCAAGAGCAATAAAATGGATGGAGGTCTTATCAAAAAAACAAAATACCTTTCAGCAAGCCCAAAATATATCCCGATCTCAAAACATTTTTTAGTGTCATTTTTTAAGCTAGTGGCACCAAATGCCGGGAAGGAGGAGGGAGAACGAGCAAATGAAAAAAAAAATAATATATATATATATATATATAATATATATATATATATAATATATATATATATATATATTATATATATATCAGTGGCGACTCGTGGTATAAATGTATGGGGGTGCGATTTCATAAAATTTATAATTTTTAGAATTGTAGTACATAAACAATCACATGGTGCTTCCGTACGGTACTTATATGTCAAAAGAAGCCATACATTTGTATTAAAAAAAATATTTTAATAAAATATAAAAATAATTGTTGAATAAATTTGACTATAATAAATTTGACTATAATAATGTACCACTGTACGACAACACGGACTCACAATAGGCTAGTGCGAATCCAACTGCCGCTCACAAGAGTACTGTACTTGTATTAACATATGCGGCTATGCCAGACGTACAATTCTAGTTAATTACAAATAAGTAATAATTTTAATAAAATACATATAAATGGCTTATATCATTATTACTGAAGTAACTATTAGTAAAAATAAAGTTATTATAAAAAAAATTCGCGATTGTACTTATATTTTCATTACAACAGTAAAATATAATTTATATTTACTTGAGCGAAAAATCTATCGCTCCATTCGGCTGCAATATTATTTTGTATTCAAACAGCGGTACGCTATTTGAAGCTATGCTATAAGTTTAGAATATTATGTACTGTATGAAGGCTTACTCAAAATGCCTCATGAATCAAGATATGCCACATGAATTTTTAAAATATATTTCAAGAATATTATTTTAATATCTTAAAATTAATATATTTTTTATCTGTTAAATTAATATTTATCGTTTCAAGCAAGGGGGAGCGACCGCTCCATCGCTCCTATACGCCAGTCGCCACTGATATATATATATATATTATATATATAAATTTATTGGCAAATTAATGTACTGGTTATTAAGCTGATATAGTTGTTCTTATTATAGATAACATATATATATGTCCCAAAAAAATGTATACACACTTTAAATAATTATAAAGGCAGTGTTTATTAAAATACATTTCATTTTCAAAATGTAATAGAATCTACAGACATTATTTAATTGTTTTGTCAACGCCTGTTTTCAAACTGACGTCCGTTCTGGTCCAGGCACTGCTGATAACGCGAAGCAATGGAATCGCAAACATCACGAAACATTTCGTTTGGTATTTGTGTGCATTCTCGTTCAATGGCTGCTCTCAATTCAGCGACTGTTGCAGGTTTTATAGCGTAGACTTTGTCTTTTAAGTATCCCCATAAAAAAAGTCTAGTGGTGTGAGGTCTGGTGAACGCGGAGGGTATTCTACGAAACCCCTTCGTCCAATCCACATCCACATCGTGCCAAGTACCACTCGCAATACTCCACTCTTCGTCCGGATCATCTTCATTAATAGCATGGACTAATCTTGGAATGTAACTTTTCCATTGACAGCGCTTCAAAATGCGTTGGACAGACGATTCTGAAATTCCTACCTCACGACTCGCTTGCCGCACAGATTTTCTTGGACTTTGGTGATACGTTTCCAGTACTCTTTCTTGCTTTGTGGGGCTTGTCGATGTCCGTGGTCTTCCGGAACGCTTCTTGTGGACATTCTGAACAGTTCCATCGGCTTCAAACTTATCTCTAATTCGAGTGATGGTAAGTCGCGTTGGTGGATCTGTTTGAAACTCCCTCCTAAACTGTCTTTGCACTTCAACTGCGTTTTCACACTTCCAGTAGCATTTTAGAATGAATTTCCTTCGTTCAAAGCTTAGTCTGACTACCATTATTAATTCTAATGGGTTTAACTTGGAAAGAAAGAAACATCAATTGAGCTATCAGCTGTTAAAGTGTGTATACATTTTTTTGGGACGCCCTGTATATATATATATATATATATATCAGTGGCGACTGGCGTATAGGAGCGATGGAGCGGTCGCTCCCCCTTGCTTGAAACGATAAATATTAATTTAACAGATAAAAAATATATTAATTTTAAGATATTAAAATAATATTCTTGAAATATATTTTAAAAATTCATGTGGCATATCTTGATTCATGAGGCATTTTGTGTAAGCCTTCATACAGTACATAATATTCTAAACTTATAGCATAGCTTCAAATAGCGTACCGCTGTTTGAATACAAAATAATATTGCAGCCGAATGGAGCGATAGATTTTTCGCTCAAGTAAATATATATTATTTACTGTTGTAATGAAAATATAAGTACAATCGCGAATTTTTTTTATAATAACTTTATTTTTACTAATAGTTACTTCAGTAATAATGATATAAGCCATTTATATGTATTTTATTAAAATTATTACTTATTTGTAATTAACTAGAATTGTACGTCTGGCATAGCCGCATATGTTAATACAAGTACAGTACTCTTGTGAGCGGCAGTTGGATTCGCACTAGCCTATTGTGAGTCCGTGTTGTCGTACAGTGGTACATTATTATAGTCAAATTTATTATAGTCAAATTTATTCAACAATTATTTTTATATTTTATTAAAATATTTTTTTAATACAAATGTATGGCTTCTTTTGACATATAAGTACCGTACGGAAGCACCATGTGATTGTTTATGTACTACAATTCTAAAAATTATAAATTTTATGAAATCGCACCCCCATACATTTATACCACGAGTCGCCACTGATATATATATATATATATATATATATATATTGCGTTCGAAAAGTCTCTCAGCAGTCAACCAACACTTTAAAAAAAGTGTTTGACAACAAGTGTAAACGAGTTGCTCTGTGCCTGCAAAATGGTGGAAAACACTTTCAACACATGCTGTAAAATCAAAAGGTTATGTAATAAAATCACTAAATCATGGTTGAATGAAAACATTGTACTTTTTCAATTTCCTATGCGTTTAACATAGCACTGCGGAGAGACTTTTCGAACACACTGTGTATATACACACACACACACACACACACACACACACACACAATGCTTGGTGCGAAAGTGGTGCCTCTTAACTGCGTTTATGAGCTGGAAAATAGATGCTGAAAATTTAAAGATCTTCATTGTCAATTATTAAGAATTCCAAGATTTATAAGCAACCTTTGTGTTACTTGTATAATAGGAATATTTGACCGATGGGTCTACAGCTGAATGTGTAGTTGACAGATATTTCAATACAGCTATGATTAGGCGCTCACTTGTTACGTCATCTGTAATGTATGATTTCACTAAGGGTAGGTGATATCATTTTTGAGGAGAAACCTTGTAAGTAGATTGGGCTTTGCACAATTAAAGCACTCATTAGCCTGCATATGTGTCTATTAAGGAGTTGCTTTGTACTCTTGATTGTAAAAGCCTGTAATGATAGAATACCAAAACATTTGATAATGTTAAGCCGACGCGACGGAGCGACTGAGAAAAGTAAAGACAACAAAATTTATTATGTGAATTACGAAAAGGCGTTGATTTAGAGTGAAAACTAAAAATATTAACTTTGTGTACATTAAGGTTAGATTTGTTTCTTTTAGTTCAGACTTGAAAATTTTATGATTGCGATTGTATATATACAGGGTGAGTCACGACGAAATGTCAACTTCGGGAGCTTATAGCTAAAATTTTTATTCATAAATTTACAATAACTGTTCAAAATGACTACCTTCGGCCTCAATACATGCCGCGGCTCGTCTGTAAATCGCGCGTGTACCTAACATTAGTTAATTACGATTGTCCTTTATGATGGCTGCAGCATCCAAAATGCGACGGAGCAATGCATCTCGTGTTTCCATTTTTCTCTAGTACACCAGCTCTTTCATGCGCCCCCACAGATAAAAATCTAGAGGGGTTAGATCCGGAGACCTGGATGGCAAATTTTGTGCATCACCACGACCGATCCATCGACCAGGGAAGCGATCATCAAGATGCGGTTCTCACTGCACGGCTAAAATGGAGAGGGGCTCCGGCTTGTTGGAAGTACAGTACATACACAATCGTGTTGCCAAAGGTACATCTTCTAACAGTGGCGGCAGTTCGTCTTGCAAAAATCGGAGATAAATGTCACCTGTAAGACCACCTTCGAAGATAAACGGACCAATCAACTGACCGTAGAGAATACCACACCATACATTGACACTGAACCGATGTTGAAAATTACTTTCCACAATGGCATGAGGATTCATTTCTGACCACACATGTGAATTGCGAGTGTCGCTGACACCGTCGCGGGTAATATGAGCCTCATCACAGAACAAGACGTATCGATGCAATTGTCGAGCGGCATTGAGCTAACTACAAAATTCCAGCCGTTGGGCACGATTCCCAGGGTGGAGGTGCTGAACGCGCTGTACGTGGTATGGATACATGCCTTCTTCGTGTAACGTTCTACATACTCTCGTTTGAGGAACTCTAAGACGTGTGGAAATCCTTCTCGTACTAACATGAGGACTCCGCTGTACCATCTGAATAATGTTTTCTTGTTCAGCTACATCTTGTTGTACCGGACGCTCAGATAAAACGGTAACGCTAGGAAATTAACTGCTCTCTCGCAATCTCCGGAAAACGTTGCTAAACACTCGTCCATCCGAAATTCTTCGATGTAAACGTTGCTAGTATTCAGTGACAGCAGCAGTAGTGTTTCCATTGCAAAATTCGTAAACATACACCATAGCAGCATATTCGGCATTTGAAGATGTAAAAGGCATACTGAACACACAAAACATCAATTGCACGCTGTGAAACACAACACTCTACTGCGTAGTTAGTTCAGTTCGGTAAGTAACTGTCAATTCAGTTGAGGGTCACGCATGCGCATGCTTGAAATTCAAACATCCATAGCTCCATAACCGTTAAGAATCGGACCTATGTTCACATGAGGTTTTTGACTGGGAATGACCTCAGCTATAGGCGGTAGGACAGTTCGGTACGGGACAATTCGGTACGGGACAATTCGGTACGGGACAATTCGGTAGTAGGACAATTCGGTACCGGTATAAATTAAAATGTAAATAAATTGAAATAAAACACACAAATAAGATATATATATTTTATTAAAATAATTGTTTGCATATATTTATTGATTAAAAGTGAAATTAAAACGATTTAGCTATTTTATACTAATGCATCTTAAAACTTTATATTATATGCTAGCCCTTTTAAAAATTCAATTTTATTCTCTGAATCATAATTATTTATTAACGTTAGGATACGTTTGTTACTATCACGATACTTTTTCTTTTGGAGGACTTTTTCTCCCTGACGTACTTTCTGAAGTTTACTTTTTGCCAGCATTTCTTCTTGGTTAAGAGTATCAATCAGCACCCAAATATCTGGATGATTACCTGGGACTGCCTTATTTAATGTTCCATGAAATGCTTCCAAACTATTGATTGTCCTAGCTGTCCCTGTCCTAACCTAACCTAACCTAACCTACTCTATGTAGTTGTTGAAAAATACAAAGGGAAATTAGTCGCACAAGGCAAATTCGCCAATGTAATATTTTAAATTTATACCGGTACCGAATTGTCCTACTACCGAATTGTCCTAGTACCGAATTGTCCCGTACCGAATTGTCCTGTACCGAATTGTCCCGTACCGAATTTTCCGGACGCCCAGCTATAAGCTCCCGAAGTTATGACATTTCGTCGTGAATCACCCTGTGTGTGCATATATATATATATATATATATATATATATATATATTAACAGGTTTGGTAAAAGGCTGTAAAAAGTTTTTGTTGAAGGATGTGGATCAGTTTAAACTAGCAAGCCCTCCACTTTGGTAGAAATATATAAATACTTTTTGTAAACTTTTTTATTACAAGGTTGGCTTTTGAAGTGTCTTGCCAACTGATGTGGTGAACAGTGGAATATTAGCTAATTTAAATAGCTGGTTGGTTTCATGGAAGAAAGATGTAGGCCGTTACTTGAAATGATTAATTATGCAGAGGATGTTGAGCTGATGTTGTGTCCATTCACAGAGAGGATGCGGGGAAATCACAACAGCATTGGTTTAACATTTGTTGGTAGGTAAGGTACTAAAAAGAATTATAAAAAATAATATAATCTTGTTTCTTGTTTCATGATTATGCTAAGAAACTAAGCTGTGGCGGGGTTATCTAGCTATGTAGGCTCAACATAATACTTCAATACCATTTAAAAAATTGGTTCTGCTGTCCAGTACAATAAGGAAGGCAACACGAAAGAACTTTATAAATTTTAGACAATGAGGAAGCATGTAAACTGTAGAGAGAGTTGCTCGGTAATATATACGATGCAGGCAGGAAGGAGGGGCCAATGGCGAATCTCCCAGGCTGCTGAAAACTATACTAATTTCGAAAAGCCTATGTAATGTATAAGCTGCATATATATGTAGTGAGGAATATGGAGAGAGATGTGTGTGTTTGAGAGCATGCTGCACTGCTCACAGGGTAGCTGAGACACGGAAAAAGATCAGCTAAGGATGAGAGTGATGGGAGAAACAGGGTTCAGACACTTCCTGTCTTCTGTTAGAATGACGCCTACAGGCTCCTCCTTAATATATATATTATATAGATATATATATATATACAGGGTGTCCGAGAATTATCTGTACAATTTTTGGCTGTTATTAAAAGTCAACCATGAAGTGTAGAAATTCCAGTGTTGTCCCATTTTACAGAGAATCTCATTAAGTTTTTTCTGATACCACGTTTTGACAAGTGTTTTAGAAATGTACGCAGGTGACAGACATTGATGATTTAAAAGCAAGAATCACAGCTGCTATTGAGCGAATTGATGTGGATATGCTGTAGCGTACATGGCAAAGCTGGGCACAAACCGTTAATCCGTTAATCGTTAATTAACGAAGTTAACTTTTTCGTTAACGATTTAACTTTTAAGTTAACTTTGAAAATCATTATCGGACTAATTAACTTCCGTTACATTTAACTTCCGTTAACTCAAGTCCGTTAACCCAAAAAATTCATAAATAAACGTTTAAAAGTTTCTATTATTTTCAGTGCTGAGCAGGTGCGCAATTAATCCGCCACTGTTAATAGTGATGAACGAATTTCCATTTCCGCAGTGCAAAATCAGGCGATATATTTGTTTCCGTCGCCACAATTTGTGTCTTACCAAATATGGTAGTTATTTATGGCATTGGTTTGAGCAAAACATGGTCGACTGTAAAATCAGGCGGAAAGATTTGCCATTTAAGTTGAATGTTTCAACTTCTTTCAAGAAATATCACGAGCATTTTAAGGCACTTTCAATAATATATATGTAACAATTACAACAAATAACTACATTCGTTTCATTTGCAGTCTGTCTCTTGCGCAACATGTTTGTGCTAGTGAATATTTAAAAATAATCGTTGTCAAGTAAGTCATGTATATTTATAATATGTCTGTGAGTACCTTATTAGTAGTCTCCTTGATACATTTCAAGAACCATAAAACTGATCAGGTAAGATTTCAATTCTCATGTCACTTTGATGACATAAATTAAGTCAATTGATGTCTTACAATGGGAGCGTTTTCACCTTAACCCTTTATGTCCTGGCGGTACTTCTAGGTACCACATCTTTAAAATCTCCATAATTATTTTTCTACCCGGTTGATCCTGCCGGTACTTTCAAGTCCCAATGTGAATTAGTTTCTTTATGAGATAATAGATGGCGTTGAGAAGTAAATGTGAGCGTGTGGCGCCAGAACTTGGTCAAGACCTGGCTGGAGACCAACTCCAAGGACTTGCTGACAGATGCTGCCTTCTTGTGTGAGCAAGTGTTGGTGGACTTGTTCATCAAGTTCAACACAGCCATCCCCTCCAGTGCTGCAGTGGAGCGTTTGTTCTCTATGGGCAAGGACATCCTGAGGGCCAAGAGATCATCCCTGTCTGATGAAAACTTTGATATGCTAATTTTCATGAAGGGCAACATGCATCTCATGGACAAAATGGAGAACGAGAAGAAGAGGGAAAATTAAATTATATATATATATAGTGTTTTCATTTTTTTATAATAAAAGTTAACGTTAACGGTTTATCGGTAACTTCCGTTACATGTTTAACGAATTAACGGATTAACGGTTAACGAAGTTAACTTTTTGGTTAACGGATTAGCGGTTAACGAAGTTAACTTTTTGGTTAACGGTGCCCACCACTGGTACATGGCAACATTTGGAGTATCGATTGGATGTTTTGCGAATCACTAATGGTGCACATATCGAATGTTTGTAACAACGTTACTTTAATAAAAGAAACTTTTGAAAATACAGATTCTAAATAATCTTGTTTAAGAATTTTACGTGTGTTATCAAGAATTTTATTAAAAGATGAAATTGTACAGATAATGTTCGGACACACTGGAATTTCTAAAAAACTTGTCAAAACTTGGTATCAGAAAAAACTTAATGAGATTCTCTGTAAAATGGGACAAAACTGGAATTTCTACACTTCATGGTTGACTTTTAATAACAGCCTAAAATTGTACAGATAATTGCAAGGGTGAATTTTGTTCAGAACAGGAAACTCCAAAAATTAGGATATAATACGAGTAATAATCTAGCAGCTAATGATCTCATCTTTAATTATTCTTCCAAAGTTCTCAGTGATATTCAAAAATCTGCCCTTTGTAAAGGCCTGAAATTCTCTCTTACTCCAAAGAAACTTAATTTTTACAATTATTTCCTCAACTTTGAGTTATTTTTTAAGGACCTTTTAAACATTCATTCTTTGACCCACATAGTAAAGGTTTTAACTTTTTATCTAATAATTTACGTAATTTAGCTTTTACTTCATTTTATGCTTTTAACCCTTATGGCAATAGATCTAATATGGAGGTGGAAGAGTTTCAAAGTCTAAGAAATCTGTCTTTGGACAAGTCATTGGTGGTTACAAGACCAGACAAAGGCAATGGCGTTGTTCTTTTGGACAGGAATGTTTATGTTGATAAAATGTTAGATATTTTAAATGATGCAACTAGATTTACTAAAGTAACTGGTGACATTTTTGCTTTAATTTTAAAACAGGAAGATAAAATTAATAGGTATCTTAGAAAACTTAAATCTAATAATATAATCTCAGCCACGGTTTTACTAAATTATTTGTTTCTGGATCCAGCCCAGGCATTATGTATGGACTCCCTAAAATACACAAACCTAATTGTCCGCTTAGGCCAATTTTATCGGCTCTAGGAACTTTTGGTTATAACCTTTCAAAATTCTTGGTTCCCATACTATCACCTATAACTTATAATTTGTATACAGCACGGGATTCTTTTTCTTTCGTTAGAGAAATTACCTCATTAAATAATAATTCTTACACAATGGCTAGCTTCGATGTAAAATCTTATTTACCAATGTGCTGTTGCAAAACTATTGATATAGTTGATTGATAATCTTTTTAATAATACTGATACTGTGCAGGGTTTTAATAGAGGCCAAATGAAAGAACTATTAAAATTTTCCGTGGAAGACCTTATATTTATATTCAACGGTGAATATTTTAAACAGACTGAAGGTGTTCAAATGGGTCTGCCTCTTGGTCCCACCTTAGCTAACGCGTTCTGTGTCATCATGAAGTCAAATGGTTGAATGAGTGTCCTTCCAACTTTAAACCGGTTTTTATAGAAGATATATGATGACACTTTTCTCCTGTTTAAATCACCAGACCATATCCCTTTGTTTCGTAATTACCTTAATTCTAAGCACCCTAACATTCAATTTACTTCAGAAGTTGAATCTAATAGCTCTCTGTCCTTTTGGACATTAAGATAATAAAAACTAATTCCTCTTTTGAAACTTCCGTTTACCGAAAGCCGACATTTACCAATCTTACTATGAACTTTTCTTCCTTTATCCCTTTAGGTTTCAACGAAATTTAATCTCGACTCTGACCAATAGAGCTTTCAATATCTGTTCAGATTACTTCAAACTACACGATGAACTAGATTTCATCCGAAAACTCCTTGCCAAGAATAATTTCCCTTCTAGACTGGTCGAGACTACAATAGGCAGAACCTTAAACAGACTAATAAGCCCTACAACTAGAAACTTAATTACAGTCCCCAAAGATATCCTGTATTTCACTTTGCCCTATATGGGAACCTCAAGTTTTAACATTAGAAATAAACTTTTAAAATTGCTCAAGGAATTCTACCCACAACTGTGTATAAAAATTATATTCACCCCGTCTAAATCGATTTATCATTATTTAAATACAAGGATGTTATACTACACTTCTTAAGTCATCTATAGTTTATCAATACAAGTGTGACCACTGTATGGGGTCATATATAGGTAAAACTAAAAGACATTTAAAATCTCGTATTTACGAACATCTCGGTAAATCGGTCCGTACAATTTACCCTTGGCAAACCACCTAATTCTCTCATACGTAATCACTCGCACAAATAAACCATCCAATTTCACAGTCTAATTTCACCGTACTTGCTGCTGGAAGCTCTGACCTTAAGCTTAAAATTATGGAGTCTCTGTTTATTTATAAACTAAAACCAGACCTAAATTCTGACGAATCATCGATAGATCTGCTATGTTTTGGTTAAGGTACTAGTTTATTTTATTTACATTTCAGTTTTAATGCTTTTACTTTTTATAATTTTAACTTTTTAACTTCACATTTATTTACCTTTTAGTTTTAATGTTTTACATTTTCTTAGCTACTTTTTATAATTTTTTTTTAAGTTTATTTTAAATTGTTATTAAGCAATTTGTATTTTGTAATTTTGTATGTGATTTGGAATTTTATTGTTTTAGCCCTGAAGATGGAATTAGTGCATTCCGAAACGTTGGTACTATTAAACCTTGAAGGATGTTTGTATTTTCTCTGGTGTTCCTGTTCATTATTAAACTGCGTTTTCCACGCCACCAATCAATAGCCGATATATATATATATATATATATATATATAATAATATATATATATATATATATATACTGAGCGGCAGAAAAATTGGCTCACTTGGAATATCGCGAAAAGCAAATAGTGGGCAAGCTTCTGTTTATAAAATTTTTTAAAATTCGAAAATATAGTGTACGAGGCAACCAAATAACGAGCCGAAACAACGTCAGCTGCGAACACACTAGCTGTAGCGAATTTTCGACTTCTTTTAAGAATTCGAGTCTGACATTCAGTTGTTCTTAGACTGCTAGTGCCACTTTTTTCTTCCACTAGTGGAAGTAGGCATTTGCGTTTAGTAACAGATAGACTTCTAATTCTTTTGGGTTTAAGAATTAGAAATTTACAATGGACTTGAGTGCCGTGAACGTCGCAAGAGTCGTCGCCCTAATTCAAGATGGTCGGAGCCAGCGTTACGTCCTCGATGCTCTAGGAATTCTAAGAACAACGGTTCGACGTGTCTACCAACGTTATGTGGAAACAGGAGAGTAACCCGAAGACCAGGATCTGGAAGATCGCGCTGCACATATGCCCGTGACCATGAGCTGGAAAGGTCTCGAGACGTCAGTGTATCGGAGCGAACCGTTAGAAGGAGACTTATGGAACGTGGCTTACATGCTAGACATCCAGCAATGGGCTCGGAATTGCTCCTACACCACCGCAATGTTCGTCTTGCTTTCGCTCATGAGCATGTCAATTGGACTATTGTTCACGGACGAATAAAGATTTAATCTTCGAACATCCGATGGACGGGAAAGAGTGTGGAGAAGAACAGGAGAAATATTCGCCCCGTGCACTTTTACGGAGAGGGTTGCTTTTGGAGGAGTCCAATATATATATATATATATATATATATAATATATATATATATATATATACATTTGTAAAGAACGACGATTGTGTAGAAGAGCGTTCCGCACAAGATGAGGAGGGAGAACGAGAAAATGAAAAAAATATATATTATATATAATATGTGTATATATATATATATATATTATATATATATATATATATATATATATAATAGGGATATAATAGGGATAGGGCTTATAGGCTACATAAGTGCGATAAAGACAATTTGTGGTTACGAAACAACTACATATCTCTCAGGCGTGACGCGAAAAGTGTAATAAAAAGTCCAAGAGCGAATTTGAAATCTCCATAGCTCGTGACGGTAAAGAAAACTCCAAGCGATTCTTTCAATATGTCAACAATAGAAATTTAGTAAAAAGTGTCTTGGGGCCGTTGAAAAATGTTAACAGCGAGCTACTTTCTGAAAACAAGGAAATGGCTACCTTGTTAAACGAATTTTTTACGTCAGTTTTTACTATAGAAGATGCAACGAATATCTCTACGGTCATAGACATAATACCTTTTGATAATGGTAACATTTTGGATAATATTGTGGTTAGTGAAGGGGAGGTAATGCGCTATATTGATAAAAAAAATGCATAAATCACCGGGGCCGGATTCCATATATCCCATACAACTAAAAGAATTAAAAGATAGCATTGTTGTGCCACTAACAAAGATTTTTAATGCGTTTATTTCTGAGGGGTACGTACCAGATAATTTTAAATTAGCAAACGTAACACCTATCTTTAAGAAAGGCGATAAAGTTGCGGCGGGAAATTATAGGCCAATCAGTTTAATGTCTATTGAAGGTAAGCTACTGGAATCAATAATTAGGGATCGTATGGTCGAACAGTTAGAATTGCATAAACTAGTTAGAAATACGACCGTCAACATCATCCAGTGGTGACAAGCAGGAAGAAGCCAGAGCTATGATTTTCGATGACAGAAGATTAACAATAAAAGAAATTGCATCTTCATTAGACATTAGTCAAGGGTCAGCCTATTCGATAGTTCATGACATTCTTTGCTTTCACAAGGTTTTTGCAAGATGGACTGACAGTTGACAGAAGAGTACAAGCGTAATCGTATGGACGTCTACTCTCGTCTTTTGGCGCGGTATCATAATGAAGGTGAAAACTTTTTGAAGCGCAGTATTACTGGAGATGAAATCTGGATCCATCACTATGAACCAGAAAGCGAACGACAGAGCATGCAATGGAAGCATCCAACATCTCCCGTTGCAAGGAAGTTCAAAACGCAGCCGTCAGCAGGTAAAGTTATGCTAACACTGTTTTGGGATACACGAGGCCCTTTCCTTGAACATTATCTAGAGCGTGGAACTACAGTAACAAGTGCATCGTATTCTGACATGCTTCGGAATGAGTTAAAGCAAGCAATTCGCACAAAACGGAGAGGGAGATTGTCGGAAGGTGTTATTCTGTTACACGACAATGCGCGCCCTCATACCGCTGCACAGACTAGAAAATGCCTTCAAAAGTTCTCGACCATCCAGCCTACAGTCCACATCTGGCACCTTCGGATTTTTACCTGTTTGGACCACTAAAAGACGCTTTGAGAGGTCAGCGATTCCACAGCGATAATGACCTGAATGAGGCGATGCATGACTGGCTACGCACACAGCCAAAAACATTCGTTTGTGATGGCATTAGGAAGCATGTAGATCGCTCGACTAAGTGTATTGAGAAACAAGGAGACTATGTTGAGAAGTGAGTGATGTTTATAATCTATCAGATGTGAAAATAAAATTGTGAAAATAAAAAGAGTCTGGATATTTATTGAATTACCCTTGTGTGTGTATATATATATATATATGTGTGTGTGTGTGTGTGTGTGTGTGCGTGTATTATATATTGTTAACGATATGTTGTTATTGCTAAGTCTAATAGGACCATAGGATTTGAAATAGAACCATAAAACGGCATAATGTTCGCATGATCGCTATTTCCTTATGATGGAGTTCATAGCCTTAGCTCTCTGACTCAGTAAAAAGAATTATGAACGAAATAAAATTAAAAAAATGTAACAATAACAACTAGTCATCGGAAACAATAAATTAAACACAACAGAATTATGCCTATGTTAAAAGATTGAGTTGCCAACTGTTTTGAAGGAAATAAAATGTTTAATTTAAATAATCTTGTACATATATAATAATAATGATAATAATAATAATGTTTAAGTGGATGTTTAGAGACGGAAAACAGATTTCATGATCCAGTATTTGATCATGAATCTATCCGAATATGCATGAGTAAACTGTGTTACTGCAAATACATTTTCATGGTTTTAAAGTTACATTACCCAACTTGACGTAACTAGTGATATAATTGGATGAATTAGCGCTGGCATTTCTTTAAATTTATCTTACAGATACATAGCTTAGAATAATAGTTACCGGTTAACTGGATGAACTATATGACAATGAAGGAAGACATCGATATTTGAATTTATGAAATATAAATTGTATGTTTTCATGTGGTTATCCTGGTCTTTTTTAAAAGGGCTGATATATATATATATATATATATATAAAATTAGCTATGATAATAATGATAATATTTGCTGTTCATGATGATTGTTACCATGTTACTATACGAATGGATTGAATATATTAGCTTCCCCTTAGATTAGATAAATGAAATTTAAATTAATTTAGTTAATAGGTTCTGGATCTATTTCGTAATACAAATATTAGAACAAAACAAAATTTGTTTATGAGTTAACTCTATT
>JAJOZX010000595.1:1297500-1341475 GCA_023014485.1 Bathynomus jamesi
CGATATTGTGTCGAGTTTATAGCTGACAATCTAGGCTTATCGGTGGGATCAACTCATTCAATTTTAAAAGACCACCTGGACTTGAGTAAGCTTTCTGCCCGATGGGTGCCAAAACGTTGCGCGAGGATCAGCTTGCAACAAGGGTGAATCTCGCACTTCAAACTTTAAACAAGTGGGACGCTAATCCCGAAGATTTTTTGCAAAGAATTGTGACTGTAGACGAAACTTGGTTGTACCTGTATGATCCCGAAGACAAACAGCAATCCAAACAATGGCTGCCGAGGGGATCAAGCGGCCCCATCAAAGGAAAATCTGAAAGATCCGCTGCAAAGATTATGGCAACAATTTTTTGGGATTCGGAAGGTATTTTGTTAATAGATTACCTAGAAGGACAAAGAACTATAAATGCAATCTACTATGAACAAGTTCTAGAAAAGTTACATCAAGCAATTAAGAAAAAACGGCGAGGAAAACTTTATGACAGAGTTTTGTTCCACCACGATAACGCACCGGCTCATTCGTCCCGAAAGGTAAGGGACAAACTGAGGGATTTAAGATGGGAATTGCTCTCCCACCCTCCTTACAGCACAGATTTAGCTCCTTCAGACTTTTTTCTGTTTCCAAATTTAAAGAAACACCTGAAGGGGACCCGTTTTTCGTCAATAGAAGAGGTCAAAAAGGCAACAACGACCTGGTTCCATTCAAAAGATGCTCAATTCTACGGACAGGGTTTAGAAGACTGGAGGCATAGACTACAAAAGTGTTATGATAGTGATGGTCATTATGTAGAAAAATAAAATCTGCACTTTTTCATTTTTTTGTTTTATTACCTTTTTATTAAATTTTTCCGGGAACTTTTTGAAGGCCCCTCGATATATATATATATATATATACATATATCGTATGTGCCCATGTACTTTATGTTATACTCCTAACATCCTAATTGTCTATAAATATGAAATACTGTTAAAAAAAACTATAGTTAACTGTTTAATTGTAATTAACTGTAATAATTTAATATGATGTAATTAATGTACTTTAATGAAACTGTAATTGACGATAATAAGTGAATGTGAATTAAATGGTAATTATAATCATAATTGTAATAAACCAAAATTACAACGTACTCAGTGATGTACTTGGGATTGTACTCAATGTACGACCCGACATTATGTCGCCATTTAAGAATGTACACTCGGCGATATTATCATTTTTTTATTTTTTCGTTGGGATAAATTTTGGAGTTGCTTCCTATTTTGCCAAGTAATTGGTGACTTGTTCTTTTCAGAATTTCTTAATAATTTTTTTAGATTTAGCTTGATAATGAATCCTGATTGCATCTTTCAATGTTCGCGTTTTGTATGCAGTCTCTCTTCGTTATAAAAGATGAAGTCATATCTTGCCTTAAACCTTTAATTTTTGCTTATATGCATATCTTAATATAAAGATGCATAGTTCAATTTCCGTTTCTAATTAACTCGGCGGATCAGGAAAACAGCAGATCTGAAAATACGTGGTTTAATATAAAAATATGGCTTCCTCTTCCTATTTCCTGTTTATCTGTTTAACCACTGTCACAACAAAAAAACTTACTTTATTTTTAACTATCGTGCAAAAATAATACAGCCTTTCAACATTTAATAATGATGATGTTAGTAGAATCGGGATATATAAACCAACATAAATTCTTCCATGTTCATTCTGATTTAAACTACGAGACTGAGCATTACCTGCAACATTTTAGCAGTAAATTACAGTAAGCAAAAGTCTTTATCTTCTCCTTCGAGCCGTGCTCTCTTCAGAGAAAACTTAGTCATTAAAATCTCCCGATACGTTACAAGACCAATCGGGAGGAACCCTCAGAGAATTTAATAAGCCTCTCAGAATCCTCCGAGCCACTATAGAAGAACTCGGAGAGTAGTATAGAAGAAACTACTACAAGTAACAAATCCGTTGCTGCCTCCTAACCAGAACCCCCGTCGACTTCGAACCAACCCAGGCCATAGACGGAGGGGTTAACATATATATATATATATATTTTTTTTTTTTTTTTTTTTTAAGTTCGGGAAGAACCGATTCGCCTCTATTTAAAAGGGCATATCTCAGCGGAAAAACAAAGAAAAAGTGAGAGGAAAGACAGAGGAAAAAGAAAGCGTGGAGGGGACAGTCGAAGTGGAAAAAGACCAAGGATGACAAGGACTGCAGGGTCGAGCCCCATCATCCTTGGGTGCTAGGGCCGGGAGGGCGCACGTGAAACCTCCAGGAACAACACGTACAAACGAGCACAAAGAGCACTCAAGAGCACGAGCTTAGAACCCCTTGCGGGGATATATATATATATACTGTGTATATATGTGTGTGTGTGTGTGTGTATATATAGTTATATACTGTATAATATAATATATTATTATATATATATATATATATATATATATATATGTGTGTGTGTATATGTGTATATACATACCGTATATATATATATATATATATCACATATATATATATGTAAAGAACGACACTTGTATAGAAGAACGTTCCGCACAAGCTGAGGAGGGAGAACAAACAAATGAAAATGAGGTAACCACCCGGGAATCGAACCCGGGATCTCCGATTGCCGGTCAGATATGCTAACCACTACACCATGGGCCTCGATTAATCAGAAGTCGTAATTCTCCTACATACGAGCATAAACCAATGCCCTGAGGGGGCACCTCCCGCATGCCGCACATATATACATTTTAACTGCAAACAACACACAGCATATCTGACCGGCAATCGGAAGATCCCGGGTTCGATTCCCGGGTGGTTACCTCATTTTTCATTTGTTCGTTCTCCCTCCTCATCTTGTGCGGAACGTTCTTCTATACAAGCGTCGTTCTTTACATTAATTATACTGTGTGTTGTTTGCAGTTAAAATGTATATATGTGCGGCATGCGGGAGGTGCCCCCTCAGGGCATTGGTTTCTGCTCGTATGTAGGAGAACGCAGAAACAGGTTCTTGTAACACAAATTACACTAAATGAATATATACTTAATTAAGCTACCGACGAAAAATCTGTAAAGAAAAAGTATTAAAAAAACTTATCTGTTCGCTATTCGACCGACTTTTTTCTTTCCGATTTTCCTTTTTCCCACGGTGGGTGACCACACTCTACTTGATCCCCCGAAGGAAGGGAAATGAACCTTATGAAATCTCGTTTTTGATAGATTTGAAGAACAAAAAGGCAAACAAGGAATTTCAACCTTATGAAACCTCGTTTAGTAGTAGATTCGGGAAACAAACAAGGCAAGCCACGTGCACTAGCCTTGGTTAATCAAATAATATAGAATGAATAAAGTCAATAAATGAAATATAGGTACTCGTAGGTTATCTCCCCCCCACCACGCTTGATTTCTCATCGTGGCAAATAGCACGCACGCAGGACAATCAAACGAGCATTTCGCTCTAGAATATTTGATGCACATTGGTTGTTGATTTGTTATACAACTTACATTAACTTTGGATCACCTGAAGATCAGGGTCCCGAGCCTTCTTAGTTAGCCTTATAACGCTAACTAACAAAAATATCACGACCTAACCTAACCAATCATTAGGTCAACTGTACGCTCTTGACGATTGGTTAGGTTAGGTCGTTATATTTTCATTAGTTAGACTTATAAAGCTAACTAAAGAAGGCTGGGGGCCCTGATCTTCAGGTGATCCTTAACTTTATAATGGCGATCCTTCAGAATCCGACCATAAATTAGTTTAAAAAATAAATCGTATAAATAATTATTACATGAGCCAAACTATATATTTAATAGTATCTATTTCAGTAGATATTACCAATCCTTTGCACAATTTAATTATTGCTTTTTCAGCCAAATTGAATCTACTGCGACTTATGCTATTTGCCACGATGAAAATCAAGCGTAGAGGGGGAGATAACCTACAAGTACCGGAAATATATTCGTTAATGAATGATTAGTAACACGAAATAATTTAGTTAAGAATGCACCAAACACTTTTTTTTAAAGACACTTCAACGAAAACCACTTATTCAATTGGTAACACTGACTGGACACTCGATAAAACGTCTGTTCACGAGGAAAGACTGATCATATATAATATATATATATATATATATATATATACACACAACATATATATATATATATATACACAATGAAAATGAAAATGAAAAGGTTTATTGGCAGACTATAGTCCATATGACAAATATTATTAATACAATGACAGTTCATACACTAAGGATAAAAATATATACAATTGATTAGAAATAATACTGCACTGTCGAAGTTAAGTGGAGCTACAGACAGACGTTTTCGTACCAAAAAGTCCATAGCTTAGAGGATAAATGGCAGGACTCATGGATAGCTTGGATGATCGGGTTGGTTGATTTTTTAATTCTTTGCATTAGACTGTGTTGAGCACGTCTTGTTACCTCCGGGAAGCTCGGAACATTGCGGGTTGCAAACATTTGCGAAGCTGAGCATCTCGGGGGTAATTTATGTAAGAGTCTAAACGACCTGTTTGTACAGCAAATTTAGGGTTCTGCCAGAACCATTTTTATAATTCACCCAGAGTTGCTGACCGTATATATTACTGCAGAAAGTACGAAAGAGTGTGTCTTTAGCTTCACTTGTACAGAAACGAAAGTTCCTTATGGTCATATTCGCTTTAGCACACAGGCTTCGAGATTGTTTTCTTATATCCGAGTCATCACTCAAGGAGCTGGTAATAGTTTGACCCAAATACTTAAACTCTTGTACTTCCTCAATTACTTCACCATTCATTTTAAACCTTATATCAGCTGGCTGATTACAGCTTTTAGGATGAAATTGCATAACCTTAGTTTTTGTCACATAAAAAGAATATCATGTTTCTGCGAATACACTTCGCAGACTTTTAGTAGCCGATCCAGACCTTTACAGAGGGACTTATTAACACCATATCATCGGCATAAACTAAGTTATTTATCCTTGTGTTATCTATACAACATCCTACTGTTGCCTCATTAAGTGAAGCAATTAATCCGTCAATATACACATTAAACAGCATAGGGGAGAGCAAGGAGCCTTGTCTCACCCCACAAGAGGAGCCAAAACACTCGGATAGTACATTGCCCCACCTAACAGTGAAAGATTGGTGGGAATACCAAAATTTCAATAAATTTAATATGTACATGGGAACCTTCCTGTCTTCTAGTTTTGCAAATAAATATTGTGGTTCACCCTATCATATGCCTTACTTATATCAAGGAAACAGCTATAAATGGTTGAATTACTGTCAATGTATTTAGATATTGTTTCTTTAAGTACATAGATACACAGGTCAGTTGAGTGGGACCTTTTAAAGCCAAACTGATTAGGAGATGTCCATAGGAAATCATTTAATCGGATAACAAGAGTTTTTCTAGTAGTTTCGAGAAGCAGGAAGCGACAGCAATAGGCCTGTAATTATGCTGGACAGAATGTCTCCATACTTATTTTGACCAGGGGCAAGATATATACCCTCATGAACTCTGCAGGGATATAGCTATGAGCAAGCATGGCTGATAGGAGCAATGATATATGCGACATACTACGTCATTTGCATATTTTAAGTGCTCATTCGATAAGTCATCTACCCCTGACGCAGAACCAGTCTTTAACTCTTTAATTAACCTCTTTACTTCAGAAAATGATATCAAAATATTTTCCCTTGTCCCTCCCACAATCGTTTCGCTGCAATCTATCTTAAGATTATCCCTACTCACACTATTAAGAATGTTAGAGTAGTGGTTTTTCCACAGCTTTGCAATTTCATCGTCCCCCGACACCCCATCGATTGTCGGAGGGAGGACATTTTTGACACCCGTTTGATTCTTAACAAATTTCCAAAATTTGTTATTATCGTTATTTATGCGAGCTTCACAGGCTTTTGATGCTCGAATAGACTCTTCTTCCTGTTTACATCGCCTTATGGCCGCCTTATACTGACCCCGACTTCTACACATATTTATGTATACTGGTCCTAATCTGGGTCTACCATGAAAGCACCACAAATCGTAGGCGTCTTTCGATTCCCTCTTCAGGGGGCAATAAAATCATTCCATCCAGGAATAACCTTAGTATGATAGTTGTAAGATTTAATCAAGGGGCTTCCTGCTTCTCTTAACAGGGATATTATCTTACTATAATACCTATCTATGAGTTTACAGTGAGAATCATTTGAGCAAGGATTATTACAGCCAAGGTGCAAAATTTATAAATTATTAAAGAGGTGACATGTTCTGTCTTTGTATTCTATTCTCTGCTGCATATTAACATTGGACCAATCGACGCGATTATTCTTACCTATTGAGTTCTTGTTAAGTCGTGTTGCGCATAAATTGGTAACGTTAATTAATATTTGTAATGGTCTATGATCAGAAAGAAGGAAATCATGCAAAATATGAACTCTAACAATTCGATCCTTTAGATTATTACTAGTGAGACAATGATCAATCCACCTGGTGGTACCACTCATAACGCTAACGTATGTAAAATTACCACTGGCTACCCCTAATACATCTACATCACTTATACTTAAATTGGCCGACTCGCACATGTTACCCAATTCTCCAAAGAATTCCGAGTTCACATGTGCGTTAAAGTCCCCCATTATTATACAGTGAGAATATTTGGGGTTATCTGATAATGACTTAATTTTGTACAGCAAATCAATGTATTCATCTAGATTACTGCCGTTGTTGTATGGTAAATAGCAGTTTACAATTAATATGCAATCATTGTTCACTTGTAATTCAATGCCTAACAACCTTACGTTATCGGTCTGTGTGTATCATATATATATATATATATATATATATATATATATATATATATTAATATATATATATATATATATATATGATACACACAGACCGTGCATGGAACAAGGAACTCTTCAAGGATAATTAAATCCACTATAGCCCGAATAAGTAATGGTAAATGACAAATACTATAGTTTTTCTTTTTTATGATTCTCGCCCGACGTGGGCAACGGGTCACTCGCAAAGAGGTCCCAAAAATATAGCTTCCCTCACTAGCTATCTGCAAAGCAGATAGGATCCAGCTTTGGGACAGGATCTAGGGTTTAAAGCAGCCTAGCCCAGCTACATTTAGAACCTCAATATAAGCAAAAGACTCGCTGCCTTCACGTGAGATTAAATACATCAAAGAAAAAGGGGTAACTATTATATTTTGAGCCAAAAACCAAAACTTAAACCTCAACTGGCAGAATTAAGCGTCCATTTTTCAAGGCACATAACATGTCCGTTTCAAGATGGGAATGAACTCAGAATGGTTCCCTGAGGTTTTTTATGATACACACAGACCGTGCGGCGTGCATGGAACAAGGAACTATTCTACAGGGTGTCCCATAAGTCCGGCATCATAGGAGAAATTCATATTTTTCTATTTCTACAAACCATAATTCACATGCTCGGGATGCCAATTTCCCGTCCACCATTCTCTTCAGTGACGAGGCTGTTTATTATGGAAATGGTGAGGTATATCGACAGAACACCCATTACTGGTCTCAAAACAACCCTCACTAGTATACCTCTTCAAAGGAACAAGGTGCATCTCGGGTGATGGTATGGTGTGGCATTTGGAAGGATCGCATCATAGGCCCCCTCTTTTTCGATGAACATGTCACTGGAGGCACCTACCTACGTATGCTCAAGGAAGAAGCATTTCCCAGTGTCTTGAACGAAGAAGGAAATTTCCCAACATGGTTCCAGCAAGACGGCGCTCCTGCACATTACAGCACCCAAGTAAGGGAATACCTCTACCAACAATTCCCTGGTCATTGGGTAGGACGTCGAGGGCCTGTGGAATGGCCAGATAGAAGCCCGAATCTCACGCCACTAGATTTTTATCTCCGGAGCCACTTGAAAGCGCTGGTATACGCAGAGAAAATTAGGAGTGTTGAACATTTGCGGCAGCGCATTATTGGGGCATGTAACACCATTACTCCTGACATCATTCACCGTGTGCTTGCTGACTGGGTATCACGTCTGAATTTGTGTATTGAAAACAATGGTGGACATATTGAGCACGTTTTGTAAATAAAAGCTTTTGTTTTGCCTTTTTTTATTATTTTTCCTATGATGCCGGATTTATGGGACACCCTGTAGGATAATTAAATCCACTATATAAGTGTTCCTTGTTCCATGCACGGTCTGTGTGTATCATAAAAAACATCAGGGAACCATTCTGAGTTCATTCCCATATATATATACAGTATATATATATATACTTAAAGATACCTTAAATGTACACTTGTTGCGAAAACACGTGAACGTATAATTATCTCCGATTTTATATAAATTACCCTTTATATTACAGTCTCCACAATTTACAGTATCTTTCACCAGACTTTTAAACTGTAACTAACCTAATTAACGCTTCACTCTCATCTTTCAGAAGTTTCATTAAATTTATGAGAGTACACAAATACGTCCATCTTTTACTTCTGAACTTGCTCTTTGAAATGAAAAATAGTTGTTGGATGGTTGTGTGATCCGCTTACTATAACGTATTGCGTATGACCGACGAAATATTTGCCACCATTGGGCGATAAAGACAAAGATTTGCCACCATTGGCGGGCGGCCCATGATAACGTCACCTATCAGGCAATCAGGATTCTTCTTAATTTTGACTTTGGCAAAACCTGGTCTCACCAAAAAAAAATATATATCATATAAAACTCCAGAGAAAAGTTAAATGCGATCCCCTGATGAGGTGTACTGTTAAATACAGGTTTTGGAATTGCTTGTTTTTTCCTTGTGGGTGTGCATCATTTATTAATTTCACGGTTTAATTGTAAAATTCTTTATATATATATATATATATATATGGTAAATATCAAGTTTTGGGGATACCAAATTTTTGACAAAGTTGAAATTAATTACAAGGATCCTGACTGGCCGAAACCTGGTCACGTGAGAAATAACTCACTATCTTTAAAGCCCACCTACCCTAGTGCAACCTATCTCTCTCGTAAGACTCACCCTAATTGGTGCAATGCATGAAACGAGTGGATCACCAAAATCTGGTGACCCCGAAACTTATTTAAACTTGATATGAGTGAAGTGTATGGACCCCTAAAAGGATTCGAATGAACTCGTTTTATGACGTTAAATGTGATATTTTACTGTCAATTAAGAGTAAAGATATTACATTTAAAAGAGTTTATCTATTTAGATGTTTGTTTATTTATATGTGAAGGAATTTTTGGAGCAAGTGTAGTTTACGTCCCCCTGTGGTGCATAGTGTAGTTTGCGTTCCCCTACATTATCATAGTGTAGTTTACGTTCCCCTACATTATCCTAGTTTGCGTTCCCCAACTTTGTCCGCGTATACCTAATCAAATAAAACGTTAAAACTAACGAAAATATTACGACTTAACCTAACCAATCGTCAATTACACTTGCTCCGAATTTTTAACTTATTTTTATACATTATATCATGCTTATCACTTTGGATGTTCTTATAAAATCCAGAGGGACGTATTAATTCACCATCAATGTTTAGGAACTTACACATTGGATATCAGTAGAACAGTACCAAAACTCCTCATACTGTTGTTTATCCTAATTTAGTTTATCTATCAATCTATTCTAGGGTTGCCATACGTCCAGTTTTTCCAGGACATGTCCGGGAAATCATACGTCCGGTTTTTCTAGGACATGTCCTGGAAATTTGAATATTTATAACATTGATTTCTGAGGCCATAACACTTGTTCTTATTTATAGATACTCAGTATAGACGACATGTAGTACACAGTATATATAACACATTAATACAATGTGAGTTGGTAGATAGTGATACTGATACACCCCCACTTTCCGGAGTGTCCTCTTTTTTGAAAGTTCAAATATGGTAACCCTAATCTATTCTGACTTATCATTTGTATACAGCTGTAATATCTTATACACGTAATTTATATTTTCACGTTGAATAAAATAAATTAATAATCTGTAATAATAAATGAATAATAAGTGAAAGTTTATGCGACGATACATGAAAACGCTCTCGTCTTAACTGATAGTTCTCCCTTTATACGATAACGGCCGTTTTTCATCACAGAAAGGTTTTCTGATATAAAGTTGCTTAAAAGCTGTGTGTGGTTTTGTTGTTTAAATTAGTACGATGCGCTTTATATGTAAGAGGTAAGAATGTAATTATTAGAGCCCGGATGTTCAGGCATAATGCCTTAAATGCCTATTTTTGCCTTTTTGGGGGATTTTGGGGCGCAAATGCCTATTTCATAATTTAAGCGTCAAATGTGCCTATTTTAAATATTTTCTGAAATAAGATACTGAAATAAACATTTAGATTAATAGTGTTTTGTTTTGTTGGCAACATCTGGCAGCTAAAAAGCCATACTACAACAAAAGATTCTCAGTCGTAACCTAAACGTCAGTGAATACACGTCGCAATGCCTAAAGTCAGTGCATCTTCAAGTAAGAAGTTAACTAATCTTGTCAGAGTTTGGAAGTGATGTTTTTCCACCGATGGCTCTGTCTTATTTTGCAAAGATATGCGAAAAATCCGTAAACTTTGACAAAAAGTACTTTGTCTCTCAACATATACAGACTGCTAAACACAAATCTGCTGCTGAGAAAGGTAAAAAAACAGGAAACATGTCTTTTAACTACATTTGCTTCATCTTCAAGCCCCAATCCACTTTTTCGATGGATTTATGTAAAGCGTTTATTGATGCGGCAATTCCATTGTGGAAATTAGAGAACAAGTCGCTAAGGTATTTTTTAGAGAAGTATACGAAGGAAACTATCCCAAGTGAGTCTACCTTAAGGAAGAATTATGTCGACTCTCACTATAACCACATTATGCAAAAAATTAGAGATGGAGTTAAGGATAACAAAATATGGATTTCAATAGATGAAACAACTGATAATGTGGGAAGATATTTTGCTAACGTGATTATCGGAACCATGGAAGTTAATCAGCCATCAAAAATATACTTGATAACATGTGAGGAGCTTGAAAAATCGAACAGTACAACTATCGCGCAGCTCTTTGCAACGTCACTTACCTTGCTTTGGCCATAGGGAATCAAACACGAAAGTGTTCTTTTGTTCGTCACTGATGCAGCTCCTGATATGAAAAAGGCAGCAAAAGCTTCAAAGTTGATAATTTTAAGATGATGATTATCATTGTGCAATCAGTCTGAGTAATTTTTTAAAATTCTGTAGTGCTGATGTCAATATTATGTTACTTTGTATATGTTACTATTAAGAACATGTTCTACATCGTTGTTAGACGTTCTCATTGTGAGTTTACTTTTTGAAAATAAATGCCTTTTTTGTAGTTTTATTTTGCTTTTTGCCTGCCTATTTTAAGTTTTTTTAGTGCCTAAACATCAGTTTTTATATATGATAATTACTAATTATCATATATAAAACTGATTACTGGATATCACTGCCTAGCCGAACCTAAACTAAGTTAGTTATTTGGATCACCTGAAGATCAGGGGCCCCAGCCTTCTTTAGTTAGCCTCATAAGGCTAAGAAACGAAAATATCACGACCTAACCTAACCACTGGTTAGGTCAACTGTACGCCCTTGACGATTGGTTAGGTTAGGTCGTTATATTTTCATTAGTTAGACTTATAAAGCTAACTAAAGAAGGCTGGGGGCCCTGATCTTCAGGTGATCCAGTTATTTTAATGGACCAGCCGATGGCGATAATGTTTTTTAATGTTAATTATGAAGGACCTAAGTCTTTATCGTAGGACTACTGAGTATTAGTTTATTAGTAGCTTCTGGTGAAAATGTTACCGATCGTGAATTATAGGTTTCAAGCCTTCTTAGGTTATGTAGACTATTAAGATCACCTGAAGATCAGGGCCCCCAGCCTTCGTTAGTTAGCCTTATAAAGCTAACTAATGAAAATATCACGACTTAACCTAACCAATCGTCAAGGGCGTACAGTTGACCTAACGATTGGTTAGGTTAAGTCGTGATATTTTCGTTAGTTAGCCTTATAAGGCTAACTAAAGAAGGCTGGGGGCCCTGATCTTCAGGTAATCCGACTATTACTTTTAATTTAAAATACCTCACTAAAACAAATATAAAGTATTATAACAAGATATAGGAAGCTTTGAATAAGCCTCCGATCTTTGATCAAACGAAAATAAGCTATGTTTAAGGGTGTGACAATCCTCATAATTTGATATTTTAATTTTCTTTTAATTATAGAGATATTATTAGGAATGGACTTGGTCTGCCTGTGGACGTCAACGAATTCTGTACGTAGTCTATTCAACTCCAAGATTAGGCTTGCATACATTCGCCAAACATCTCGGATTGTAAAAAACTCGGATCACCTGAAGATCAGGGTCCCCAGCCTTCTTTAGTTAGCTTTATAAGGCTAACTAACGAAAATATCACGACCTAACCAACCAATCGTTAAGGGCGTACAGTTGACTGAACGATGGGTTAGGTTAGGTCGTGATATTTTCGTTAGTTAGCCTTATAAGGCTAACAAGAGAAGGCTGGGGGCCCTGATCTTCAGGTGATCCAAAAACTCTCTCCACCTAATGAAAAGAATAGAACTACAAACACCTCATCACTATATTCCATATATACGATACTTAAAGAAATAGGTAAGGGCTTTTATATTTCAGTATGTATGTTTAAACTAATTTTAGTTTACTTGCTTTTCTCCAAGAAATTCCTTTTAAAGATCAATTGAAGACACGTGCATAGGTGTGGAATCTGGTGTTTGGGGCTTTCTACTCGTATAAAGTGACCACGATTTCGTAAATTAAATAAATCTCTTGTATTTACCATTAAAATTAAAGGCTCTGTAAGTTCTTTATTTTTCTTCTATAATAGGGGATTAAACTTTGATTAAACTTTGAGTAACATATTTATAGGTGATGAGTTACAATAATCATAAGATTTGAAAACAAAAGGTGGGGAAGATAAAATGGGGAACAGCTTAATATTTTTATTATTTTTAGTAAAAATTCAGGATCACCTGAAGATCAGGGCCCCCAGCCTTCTTTAGTTAGCCTTGTAAGGCTAACTAACGAAAATATCACGATTTTTAACCTAACCAATCGTTAGGTCAACTGTACGCCCTTAACTTAACGACTGATTAGGTTAGATCGTGATATTTTCGTTAGTTAGCCTTATAAGGCTAACTAAAGAAGGCTGGGGGCCCTGATCTTCAGGTGATCCAAAATTCAATTGAACTGAAGAACATGATTTAAGCTATGATTATGTATCATAATAAAATGAATTGGGGAGAGGGGAAATGACTTAAGACTATCGAACAGCCGATTAGTTTAATGGTTTGGTAAATGCGCAGCAAATGTATCAATCAGGATAAAAAATTACTTCACAGTATTTTGTGTTTGTATTAAAAGGAGGACACGTATGTCCATTCGTATCAAAACCCTTTATTTCATCTACAAGGTTGAAATTGTAATAAAAAAGACCAACAATAATGTCCTTATGTCTGAACACGAATCATAACTAAATAATGAAGCAAAATTGTTCCCTGAATGAAAACGACTATAACAAATATTTCACTCATCAAATTTAAACCTGTGAGGTTCATTTTTCTGTATTTTGAAAAACAATTTTCAGCTTTTGAATTTATAATGCATACAAAGTCTGGTCATAATAAACTATACACTAAAAATAAGAGAGAAAAATTATAAATTCAAATTTAAAGCAGTGAAAACCCTCATCTATTTCACAAAAAATGTTTCTTGTTAAGTCAACCTATTTGCATGTTTGATAATGCCGGTGAAAGTTAATAATAGTGGCGAATTTTTTTGTTTTATTTAAAGAAAATAAAATGATCAATAAATTACAAATTGCCTTTTATGTCATGAATAAGTGGATTTGGTAAATAGAAATTGTAAATAAATCTATAAATAATAGTTAAACATGGGACTAATTTGTCTACAGGATAAACTCATTAGATATTTAGGCGATTAATTATATTAGCCGAAATTCATATTGCGTTCCAAATAAATCTAACTTCACCTAACCTAACTTACAAAAAACACTTGCATATGATTGTATGCTCTGTTTGACGATTTATTTGGAGCCCAATATGGATTTTCGCTACTATAATTAATCGGCCAAATATCTACATATCTAATAACTATACGCTACACGAACTAGTCCCATGTTTAGCATGAAAAGCAAATGACGGAAGACTTGCAGACGACTACAGGAAGACGCTTATTCCAATGATTGACAATCTTGTACGTGAAGAAATTACCGCAATTTGTATTGGACTGTTTGGGCTCAAGTTTACACCCGTTATTTGGAGCCGGGTTCGTGTTTAGTATAAAAAGTTTCGAATAGACGATGTTATCGATCCTATTCAAACTTTTAAAAACCTAGATGAGTTCGCCCCTGAGCCGACGCTTTTCTGGGGAATACAAATTAAGATCAGCGAGCCCACGATCGTGTGATTATGACGAACAGCCGGGATTAGTTTTGGCGCTCTGGCCTGAACATTCTTGAGCCCTTGTACGTCTTTCATCAAGGATAGGGACTAGAATTGCACAGCGTACTTAAGGTGGGGCCTAACCAACGCGTTACAGAGAGAGAGAGAATAACTTCTTTGACTCGGTGCGCAAACTGCCTCTTAATGTAAGCTAGTATTTTATTACATTTCTCTTCAACTGCGACGCAGTGTTTGGAAAACTAAAGATCACTGCTTCTAAAAACCACTAGGATCTTTTCCGTTTCATGTACTGTTTTCGATTTTGTTGAAAATAAGATATTTAATGTAGATATTTACGCCGATTTAAAAAATGTAAGTTTTTTTTTGGAGTAATGAGGGGTTCAAAAGTTATGTTTGTTATTGTAATTTTGTATGGGATATAATACCCGGTTAGGTAAATTGAATACCCGGTTAGGTCAACTGTATGCCCTTGACGATTGGTTAGGTTGTTGTGATATTTTCGTTAAAACTAACGAAAATATCACGACTTAACCTAACCAATCATCAAGGGCGTACAATTGACCTAACCGGGCATTCATTTGCCCTAACCGGGCATTCATTTGCCCTAACCTGGCATTCAGTTAACCTAACCGGGTATTTAGTTGACCTAACCTGGCATTCAATTAACTTAACCAGACAGAAAAATAACGGTCGAAATCTATTCACACAAATACTTAGTGACATAAGCTAATATTACTAAAGAATACAATAACTCTTGTATTGGTTTTCAGTTGTATTGTTATAGTTTCTGACCTAATACAAAATTACAATAACAAACATAACTTTTGAACCGCTCATTTCTCCAAAACATTACTTACATTTTTTAAATCAGCGTAAAAGTTTACATTAAATATCTTATTTTCAACAAAATCGGAAACAGTACATGAAACGGAAAAGATCAACCACTAAGTCCTTTTCAAAGTTGGTCATTGCAAGTTCCTGCCTGTACAATGAATAGTTTGCACATTGGTTTCCAGGGGATTTTTTCCACATCTTTATTGAAACAATTCTCAAAAGGGGCACTTTAAAAAACCAAGGAGGGGGACATTGAAAATAATTACATATATGCCTGTTACTGGCGTCACAAAGTAGCAGGCGGGAAAGCATGCATAAAATGGTACAAAAAGGTACTGTATATATGACATTATACTGTACACATGATATATAAGAATATAAGATCGGCTACTAAAAAAATTCTTCCTTATTTCTAACCTACTGTATGATTTAAATACTTATATTTATGTTCTCTTGTATTCCCATATTTACCAAAGCTATACATTGAATTTAAATTAATTTTGTCGATTTTATTTATAAGTTTATACATTTCTATCATGTCTCTCCTAACACGTCTATGTTCCAAAGAAAACATACTCAATTGCCTAGGCCTATCTTTATAAGATAAGTGACGCAATTTTTTCCCGACTGAAAGGGCACTTGCACCCCGAGTGACTTCTAAAATGGAATGCCTGCGAGGGCAGGTGCATGGGCTGGGGAAGCAATCACCCCCCTACCACCACCACCACTTTCAATGTAAAAAAATGCCCTGCTGGTTTCGGGCCCAGTGTGTATTATTTTGCATGTGTCAACGTTGAAAGGCATTTGCCAAGTGGTCGACCAATCCTCGAGCCGATCCAGATTGTTTTAAATTTTCAAGACCTTCCGCGCTGCCAACATAAGAACCTAACTTGGTGTCGTCAGCGAATTACCGTAGAGTGATCGTATTCAGAAAACATGTTGTGGAAGAATTCCAGTAGGTTAGTCTGGCAGGACTTATGCTGGCGGAAACCATGCTGGAAATTAATTAAAATATTGTGCGATTCGAAATGATCTACCACTCTCGCAGCAATTACTGATTCCAGAAGCTTGTCTACAACAGATGTTAAATTAATGGGCCTATAGTTGCCAGGTGTTTACTTAGCTCCTTTTTGAAGACAGGAGTCACAGTGGCCAGCTTCCAGTCCCTTGAAACCCTGCCGAGTGCAAGAGACTTGTTAAAAATATGGACAAGAAAGTCAGCGATAACGTCCTTTACCTCTTTAAGAACTTAAGGTGCGACCGGACCAGGGGATTTGAAGGAGCTCATTTTACTCAAGGCTAACAGTATTTCATCCTGAGACCAAACAATACTGTCTAAATTAGAATCATCATCTCGAATAAGAATTTTAGCTGCAGGGATATTCGAGGTAGTCTCTTTGGTAAAAATTGATACGAAAGATTGGTTCATCATGGTTATTGTGCCATTGTTGCCATATTTTAGTCACCCCGTCTCATCTTTCATAGCGTTTGTCGTATGGTCCAAAATGGTATGTTGCAACATTGGCATATTTCACCTTTTTCCCCATTACAAGATATACAGTTCGACTATACAGTTTAGGGTGTATCATGCTCGTTGAAGCGCGAATTTCAAGATTGGCAGTATGTATTCCTATGTAAAATTAAATTTTAAGAGGGGTTTGTTTTCTTGAACTTTTTCTAAAAATCACGTTTAAGTGTTCAAATTTCCACTTTTTCGTTTTCTGGTTATGTACAGAATAGCTGTGCAGGACATGCACTGTAGTACAAATGTAACAGACCGGTTTCTTACCAAACAAAACCATTGTAACAGCTGTTATAGGCTACTAGAATTTTACTGTGATAATTTTCTATGTTTCAGATACAAAGCTTGGTGAAGATTGTGTAGCCACCATGGCTAAGCAAGGACGAAAGACCAGAAAAAGTTCTGGTGTAAAGCTGAGTGATCTGGTGGGTCCAGGCAAGCAGTTATTTCCCACAGAAGTTCCAACCTGAAGAGCTGTGTTTCAGAGAGGAATCCTCCTCCAGGAAGAGAAGCTGTTTCTGGATGATATGAAGAGAGCTCAGTACCCTCTGCAAGATTTGGCTAAGAACTTGGCATCACTGGTACTTGCACAGTGGCGCAAAAGCAATGCCAAGTTCACTCCTCCTGTGATCATTCAAGAGAGATCCATTGCCAGGAAAATTCTTGTCAGGTGGAATGAAATGACTGACCTAGTGAATGGCAGAGTGAAGGCTGCAAAGAGAGAGAAGAGAATATTTGAACTTGATACATTGTTTGACATAACAACCTGCAGACATGATATCACTCTCTGTGGAACTGAAGCATCTGGCTCTGGCTGTGCTGCTAGAGTTCATGTCAACTGTGACTGTCCTCTGCCTCAGAGGATCCCAAAGCTAGACTAAGAGTGGCTCCATTACCAGAGGATCAAAACCTCAGAAGTTTCTGGCTTCCGGATGGCATCTGTTGATGTGAAGGAAACAGTGAAGCAGGTGAAGGCTGCTAAGAGGAAGGAGGAAGAACAGAAGGCAGCTGAGAAGAGAAACAGAAAAGAGGAAGAAGAAAAGGAGCTACTGCTTAGAGCTGATGATGGTGATGGTGATGAAGATGAGGTGACTTCCTTGCAAGAGTCTCCAGGCAGAGCAGCTCCTACTGCTGACCCAGATTTTTCCAGTACTGCACCAGGCACAAGCTCCAGCGTCAACACTGGCAAAGTCTCCACCTCTGCCAGGAGGAACTACATGGATATCTCAAGCACTGCTGCGGCTGCAGTCAGGTTCAAGGTGTCAAACACTCCTGCAGCAGCCATTGCAACTGGTTTCTTGCAAGATCTCATTAAAGCTGGCCATCTATCTGCTGATAAGGCATATCTAGCTGTTGACAGGATGAAGATGTGGAGGGGCAAGGAGTCTGTAATAAGTGCCTCGGTGGAGGCCCTGGAGAAAACGACAGAGGGAGAGGAGATCAAGGGAATTTTCTTTGATGAAAAACAAGATAAGAAGACAAAGATCATGAGGTACAATGAAGAAAGTGGCCGCTTCCATCCTGATATTACAACTGAAGAGCACTATAGTGTTACCTGGGAACCTGAGGGGAAGTATCTCTTCCATTGTACACCAGAAGAACCTGAAGGAAATGAGAAACCTGCACTGAAGTTAGCTCAGGCTCTGTTTGAGTGGATTAGTGCTCATGGTGCTAAAGATACTATTGTGGTCCTTGGTGGTGACTCCACCAACACAAACACAGGACCTGATGGAGGAGCCATCACTCACTTGGAGAGACTGCTAAGTCACAAGTGTCACTGGCTGATATGCCAGTTGCATATTAATGAACTCAGTCTCAGGCACATGATCATCAAGCTTGATGGTCCCTACACGCACAAGTCTGGGTTCAGTGGCCCAATAGGAAAACTTTTGGAGAAGATCAATGACATACTTGTCAACTTTAGCTTCAAGGCTCTGCCAGGAGAAGAAGATATAATTGAACTGCCAGAAGACATTGTACAGAACCTTAGCACTGACCAGAAGAACTACTACCTACTAATCAAAGCTCTCAAGACAGGAGATTTGAGCAAGGAAGTTGCTGGTCTGAAGTGTGGCCCACTGAATCAGTCACGCTGGTTGACTACAGGTGAGGCTCTGTTGATGCTGTGGATGAGGCAGCATGGTCTGAAGGGGGAGGTATAGAAGAAGCTGGAGGTGCTGCTGAAGTTCTGCCTGGACTTCTACTTCAAGATGTATTTTGAGATCAAGGTGAAGCATCACATGAGGTATGGACCTCACCATATTGTGACCGCTCTGGGACTGCTGAGAAGCCAGACCTCTGAAGTCAGGAACATAATCACTCATGTGATAGTTCGTGGAGCATTTCATGCTCACAGTGAGAACCTCATTGCCTCTCTCCTGTGCAGTGAGGATGAGGAGGAGAGGGCATGGGGGGTTGAGATGATCAAGAAGATCAGAGGTAAGTCTGAGTATGGAGACATGAGTCTGAGAACTCATAGAAACCCTAAACTGAATTTTGATGTCACTTCTCCAATTACTCTGATTAATTGGGATAAGGAGAAACTGTAGGGGGCCACTCCTCATTTGTAAGATGTCAAGAGAAGTTGAGGAGCTTCTCAGGTCTCCACTTGAAGTTGAGAACTTCTCAGTTGTTGTTGTTGTTATTGTTTAGCCGATCAGCCCACCCTGATTGAGCAAGCCGGCGGCACGCAGGTAACCGATCGCCCTCTCCGGAGTGGACCAGAGGTTCAGCGCACTAGTGATGTTGTGTTGTGTTCTATGTTGTGCTAGAGCGGTACAGTCTACCATAATGTGTTGAATTGTTTGTGGTGTGTCCTGGCACAGGTGGCAGATGTCGTCTGTGGAGTTGGCTAGTCTGTGTTTATATGTACGTAAGTTGGGGTGATGTCCACATCGGAATCCGATCCGATCTGCTCAGGCTGATCTCTGACCTGTTAATGGGTGGCGGCTTCGCACCTAGGACCGCATTCGGACCGAGTCGTGTCAGTGCTTTGTGGGTTAGGTGTGTGTGTGTGTGTGTGTGTGTGTTTTCTCTACTGCAGGGACGGCCCTAGGGTTGCTGGCGCCCCGGGCAAGCTGAACTTCGGCGCCCTTACAAGTATAATTTTAAAATTTGTTCACAATGAGGAAAAACTACAAATGTAGGAATAAAGAGTTTATTACAATTAACGATATTCACTCAAAGTACAACTAAACATTCTCAAAATGGAACCATGTATGAAAATATAAGAGACAGTGTTGCCTCTTTTGTCTAAGGTAAATCCACAAAAAAATGTAAAAATTCCACAAAGTGGCAACACTGATGAGATATCATAGGATGGCAGCGCTGCCAGGCGTATGTAATTTGTGCTCAACGCTCACCTACGCGGCCACATCAACCCATGTGACATGTCATCCCATGTCGGGCCAAACTGACCTTAGCTTCACTGGTAGTCTCTAATGCTATTGGCTAATATAATGTTATAATCCCTGAAAACTTTACTCCACATCAGGAAATTTTCACATTTGACTTTTATTTCATTTTATTTTATTTATTTATTTTTAGATTTTTCGCTTTGTATTTGGAAGATCCCAAACGCATGACGTGGCGCCCCTTAGCACGTGGCGCCCCGGGCAACTGCCCGAGTTGCCGGTACCTTGAGCCGGCCCTGCTCTACTGTGTGATGTCTGTGGGGCGTGGTATGGAATGGAGTACTTGGTTATAATGTCTCTCTGGTGTTACCTTAATCGTGCGAGGTGTCGGTGCATGATTGTACATGTAGTGGCAAGGGTGTTGTGGGTTAGTTGTCGCTGCTGCCATGAATTGTGTTCCCCTCATGTCTAAATGTTCCCTAACTTTCAGTATTTTTGTTTCTGTGTGCAGGTATTCTATTGGTGTTGTTTGAGTGCATCCTGTAATGATACGAAGTGCGTTGTTTTGTATTGTCTGTAAGGTATTTATGTGTGTGTTTGAGATAATGGGTGCCCAGCATGGGCTAGCATAGTCCATAACTGAGCGAATATATTGTTTGTATATGAGTGATGTTGTTTCCTGCTGGTGTCCAAAGTTTGTGCATGTTAGTACCCTAAGCGTGTTAAGTCTTGACGCACATTTGTTTTTAATGTCCTGAATGTGGCTTGCAAAAGATAATGATGTGTTGTATGTGACCCCAAGTATTTTGGTCCTGTGAGTGTGTGGAATATTGTTGTTGTTTAGTGTAAGCTGTGGAGTTATCTGGTGTTCTTTTGTATTGCTTGTAAGCAACGTGATGGTTGATTTTGTGGGCGCTACTTTGAGTCTATTGTGTGTGAGCCAGTCTTGTATACTATTTATGGATGTTTGTAGGTTATTTGTAGCGGTGTTGATGTTGTTGTGGGTGGATGTTAGAGTGATGTCATCTGCATATGATGATAAAGTAAGCTTGTTATCTATGGGTGTTGGAATATCATGCATGTATAAGTTGAACAGTGTTGGTGAGAGAACAGAGCCTTGAGCGACCCCGTTCGGAAAAAGCTTGTTTTTGGATGACTTGCCATTAAATGTGACATGTGAGTATCTTCCTGAAAGATAGGTGCTCAGCCATCTTTTAGTGTTATTGTGCATGTTTGTGTTGAGTATTTTGTTTATGAGAGGGAAGTGTGGGACAGCATCAAATGCTTTACTAATGTCTATTGTTGCTAATAGTGTACGTTGAGCTGGTCATCTGGAGTTGATGCCATCTATGATGTGCTGCGTGAGGTTAGTGAATAATGTCGTGGTTGAGTTGTGAGGTCTGAATCCATGTTGAGTAGGCGATAGTGGTATGTGTGGGTTGGTGATTTGTAAGATTAGTCTTTCTGTTACTTTGGAAGGTGTGCATAGTAAAGTAATGGGTCTAAAGGAAGCTGGTTCTGTTGGATTTTTGTTTGGTTTGAGTAGTGTAATAATTTTACCTTGTTTCCATATTTCAGGAATAGTACAGTGTTGGTATGAATATGTGCTGATATTTGTGAGAGCTGGTATTCCCTGTGGGCCCAAGTGTTTAAGGTGTATGTTAGATATGTTGTCTGGTCCAGGAACCTTCGAATTCTTAATGTTTTTCATGATCTTGGTGGTCTGGTCTGTATTGAAGGGTGTAATGGTCGTGTCGAGTCTGTAGGTTTTCTTGTGTCTGGCTGTTTGTCTGTCTGCGTGTTTCTGGTTGTTGTCTCTGTTTAAGTGACTTATTTTTGCGTAGTGATTAACTAGAATGTTAGCTTGTTGTGTATATGTTGGGATATTATTTTGGCTGCGACAGATAGCCGCGTGTGAGGTGTGAATGCCGCTGTTAGAGTGGGTAATACTGTTCATAGTCTTGTATAGCCTGAATGTATCTGTGGAGTGGTTTAGTGTTGTTATGAATTCCCTAAACGTTTCTATTTGTTTTTCTTTGAGTTTGTTGTTTATTTCTGTGTTGAGCTGTTGTATCTGCTGTTTTATGGCTTCTGTGTGTAGTGTTTGTGTGTTATGTTTGAGGTTGTTACGTTGCCTTATGAAGTGGGCTATTTCTCTAGTGTAATTTGGGTTGTATTTCCTAATGTTGCCCTCGGGTATGTATTTGTTTGCATTATTGATGATCTGATTAAATGTCTTGAGTGGTGTATTGATGTTTATGATGGGTGTGCTGTTTAATGTGGTGAATTGTTCCTCAGTCTGTATTTTGAACTGTTCCCAATCAGCTTTCTTGTAATTTCTGTAAGTGTGCCTAAGGCTGTTGGGGCAGAGTAGAACGTGTTGTAATGATGATGGGCAGGTGGTCTGATGACAGTTGTTTTTCTGTTCTCCAGTGTGTATGTGTATTGGAATACACATAACGTTATGTCTGGGGAGGAGTTTCAGTATCCTGCTTGATGTGGTATGTGTGTATGTTCTTCTGTATTGTTAAGAATGAAGAGGCTGTTTAGTTGTGTGAATTTCTCAGTTCACACTCAAAACTGTGAAAGAGCAGTGCAGGAAGTTTCAGCTACAACTCATGCAGTGTATGGGCAAGAGAGAAGAGATGGTTTTGTTCGTGCTAGGATCGATCACAGAGAATTGTTGCCAGTTTTCAAGTCAAAGCAAGGCATTATGAACATGTTTTAGATCGCTACAAGACCTGCTAGACAAATCAAGATGCTTTCAGAAGAAAAAATCTCAAAACATTCAGTTGACCAGCATATTATTACAAGCTGGGGGTGGAGGAGGGACTTATACAAATATTAAAGAAGAATTGCAATTGCAAAAAAAGGTTGAACGTCACAGCAGCTTGCGGAAAGGTGTGGGCAGCTGCCATCACACTCAGTGATGCCGAAAAGAAAATAAATAAAAATTGGTGGAGGCGTTTCTAAAAAAAAAGAAAATGCAAGACCAAGGAAGAAGAACAAAAAGATTCTGCCTGATGAAGAACACAGCCGCGAAATGTGGTGTATAGGGGACTAAAAATCATACAATTCCTTAGCTTTAAGCCATTTTGGGTGATTTTGGTTATTTTAGGGGTTATGAACCACTTTGGCTGATCTTAAATGGGTCCAAGCCTGCCCCTAGAAATGCTTAAGGGTGTATGTAAACAATATGGAACGTATGGAGGTCATTTGAGGCTATCAAGTCTGAAATTGGCCAAAAATCCCATTTTTCGACAAAAAAGTGCTATTTTGAACACTTGAATGCAATTTTTCGCAAAAGTTGCAGAAGACGAACTCCTCTTAAAATTCAATTGTACATAGTAATATATACTGCTAATCTTGAAATTCCAAGTTTTTCAATATTCGACCTGAGCATGATACACCCTACTATACACACTATTCAAACATTCTCTCTCTCTCTCTCTCTCTCTCTCTCTCTCTCTCTCTCTCTCTCTCGGGACATCGCTTCGGCTATCCGAAATAGGAAAGCAGCGTATAGGAGGGCGAAGGTTAACCGTTCCCATGAGAACACTGAGGCGTATGTCCGCCTGTGCAGGGAAGTGAAGGCGAAGGTTAGGCTAGCCAAACGTAACGAAGAACTCCGGGTGGCAAGCCTCTGCAAGGGGAACCCTGGTATAGTAGAAAGGCCATTAGAAGCATGATAGGTCCGTTAAAGGACCCCAGCAGCGCGCTGCGGACCTCCGACGCAGACATCGCTAATGTGCTGAATGAGTACTTTGCGGGAGTGTTCACCAGGGAGGACACCCGCGTCATCCCCGAGCCAGGCGTCAGGCATGAAGGTGCTGGCCTGGACAGTGTTCGGTGTACCACGACAGTCGTTGCCGATAGAATTGACAAATGGCTACAGTCTTGAACAAATCGTTGGAGAGGGGCCAGGTGCCTGGTGACTGGAGGGAAGCCAACGTGACCCCTATCTTTAAGAAAGGGGATCACGAAAGTCCAAGGAACTATCGTCCCATTAGTCTCACTTCGGTTGTAGGTAATTTATTAGAGGGGATAATAGCGGATAGGATCGTTGACCATTTAGATTCCTACAAGCTGCTTGTGGACTCCCAACATGGGTTTAGGCTGTATAGATCGTGTCTCACCAACTTGCTCGAGTTTTTCCACGTCATGTGGAGTGAGTATGATAAGAGTAGGGTGATTGATATACTTTATCTCGACTTTCAGAAAGCCTTTGATAAAGTACCTCATCGCCGGCTAATGGCCAAAGTCCGCGCGCTCGGTATCGGTGGGGAAGTAGGTAGGTGGATTGAAAACTGGCTGAAGAATAGGCGGCAGAGGGTTGTAATTAAAGGGGCTACCTCGGGTTGGGCCTCAGTCACTAGCGAAGTTCCTCAGGGTTCCGTTTTGGGGACACTGTTGTTTATCATTTACATAAATGATATCGACGCTGGCATCGTCAGTAGGATGTCTAAATTCGCTGATGACACCAAGCATGGGGCCAATGTTGGGATGCCAGAAGCGTTCGAGCAACTGCGTGCGGACCTAGGTAGGATAGGAGAGTGGTCCGAAAAATAGTAAGTGTCGTTTAACTTGGGTAAATGCAAGGTGATGCACATTGGCTACGCCAATCCCAAGTCGGACTACTCGATGTTGGGAGTAATATTGAGGCCACTGATTTGGAAAAGGACTTGGGTGTGTTAATTAGCAGCGACCTTAAGTGCGTAGAGGTGGAAAAGAAAGCCCAGAAGCTTTTGGGTTATATGAGGAGGCAATTTCGATTTCGGAACAAGGAGATTGTGCTCTCTCTGTACAATTCCCTGGTTCGGCCGCACCTGGTGTATGCTGTGCAGTTCTGGTCGCCCACCTCAGGAAAAATATTGATAGGCTGGAGCGAGTCCAGGCGAGGGCCACAAAGTTAATCCCTTCCGTTAGGCATATGGACTACAATCGACGCTTACACGCCCTAAATTTGTTTTCGCTGGAAACTCGGAGGCTGCGCGGTCAACTCATCGAGGTTTTCAAGCTGTTACGCGGGTTCAACGATGTCGATTTTAGAAACATGTTTAGTTTAAATGATAATTCAACTCGCAACAATGGTTGGAAGTTGGATTTGAAACGGTTTAGACTAGTGTGTGTGGGAATTACTTTACCTATAAGATCTGTGACACGTGGAACAGGCTACCTTAAGAAGTTGTGAACAGTTCCTCTGTGGATCAGTTCAAGAAAAGGTTAGATCGAATCTTGCACACTATTTGAGGGTGTAGGAATTTTTCCCTGGCACCCGTTGCCATTGGTACCTCCTCGGTATGGGCCGCAAGGCCTTTTGAGGTGCTTCTTTTCCTCGTAACTCCTTGTAACTCTCTCTCTCTTTCTCTCTCTTCGTATGATTGAATATAATGACGGTTTTATTATAGTGTTCCTTACACCTTCAGAATTCAATTTAACTATTTCGTTACTTCCTGAAACCTTGTTTGAAAATACTTTATTTTCAAAATAAGTATTTTTTCCAACCTTCAGATAAAAAGAAAATCTCTGTCCTTGCATCACCCGTGACTCAATTTCCAAAAATCCAGTTTCCAGAATTGAAAATTTATTACAAAAATATAAAAATTATGCACGAAAATAATCTTTATAGAAATAATAAAAATAATATATAATAACTATCTAAATAAATAGAAGAGACGTCAATACAAGACTTGTTCTGCGTCGTTTGTGTGTCCAAAATATGTAATCCTTCCTTTTGTGTTCTTTTGCCATGTTTTTGCATCATTTTTCTTTCATGTGGCATCTCACATCATCTACTTAATTCTCCTTTCGTACTTGTGGTTTTGTCTCCTTACGTCTTTATTCCCCCGCTTCCTGTATCCCTGTATCTCCCTCTACGTTCCTGTATTTTCTTATTATCTTTTGTTTCTTCCTGTGTTGCCCTCTATTTTATATCTCTGTCCCTGTATCTACATCTATCTCTCATTTGATTTCGTAGATGTCTCTGTGTATGTTAATCCTTTAACTTTTCTGTACGCCTGTACCTTCTACTTTTCTGTACTGTATATTCTCTATTTCTACGTCTTCAAATCTCCCTGTACCTCCTGTAACGTCTATACTTTTCTGTACCTTCCCCGTATCTTCACTTCTACGTCTCCGAATCTCCCTGTACAGATATATCTCCCCGTATCTTCCTGTATATACCTTCCTGCATTTCCTGGATTCTCTCCATCTCCGCGTGTATTCCCTTATATCTCCCTTATCGCCTCCTAGCTTCCTGTAATCTTCCGTATCTTTTCCCCGAATGAAAATAATATTTAACTATTGTATTATAGTCATTTATATCTGTCTCGTAGGCTCACATCAACATCTTTCCTGGGGCAAAATACTTTCGTATAAAGAATCTAATACGTTTTATATAAATTTATATCAGATAATTCCATATAATATCATGGTCTTGAAATTCTCGAGTTTTCTGTAGAATTTTATTTATTGTTATTAGTATTATTATTATTATTATTATTATGCTTGTTGTTGTTGTTTTTTTATGGAACGAAGTTTACATAGATTTTTCTGTTGGACTTAAGTACTTTATATTTAGATTTTAAGATATTTTTGGGGTAATACGCGTATGGAAAGGATTTGTTTATGTAAAATAATGAAGAAGTTTATTATTATTATTTATAAATCCTGAAGGAGTTTATTATTATCATTATGTAAATTAGCATAGGATTGTTTCCACTCTAAATGGTAGCAGACGTTTGTGTGTATATATATATATTATATATATGAAACTTCTACTCGACATTTCCTAATGATTTTTTTAAATGATAATAGCTATTTTAAAATATTCATTAGATATTTCAAATATCGAGAAACATTCCTTAAATGTTTGAAATTTAGTATTTCATTTGTATAGTATGGTATGGCAAGTATAGTAGGTTAATTTTCTATTGTTTGTGACTCGATGGAAGGGCATTGTGGTTAAAAATATTTTGAAACTGTGGCGCTCTTTATTTACTGTTCGTATTTATTTATAGTCTTCCTCGAAAAGAAAAGAGGACAGTTATTATATTTGTGCATTTATTCCATGTAGGATTAGGTCTTACGTCTTTCAGGTATTTATTGATTTTATTAAGCTCGGCCTAGGCTAGTCACATCTTTCAAGATTAGGAACTAGCCCGGGGCGCTGAGATTAGCATTAGAACTAGGCTCATGATGTACGCCTACCCAAGGTTCGATCTCCTAGACAACTTATACTTGAGAAAAAAAACTGATAAGTTAGAAATGGTTCCGGCTACCAAAATGATTCCAAAACTGAGGGGTAAAATATATGAGGAAAAATCAGCTGAACTACATAGTAGAAAGGTATTTCAAAATTCAAAATTCAAAATTTAAAAACTCTAGTCAGAAAAAGAATATTAATTACATAAAGTTTTACAATTTTTTCAATATTTTTCTGTACAATTTAAAGATCTGATATGACAGTAGTATATTTAAAGTATTCTAATCAGAATATGCTGTTGGAAACATGGAAGCTTTTTAGGCATAATTGATGGGATTCAGTTTATTTATTACAGATAATTACTAATACTAATAATAATAATAATAATAATAATAATAAGAGTTGAACATTTACAGAAATAACTGGCATATTGTTTAATTGTTCTATGCCATTTTACACAATTTTAAATGAGGGTTAATGAAAAAATAGATAAATTATGAAAATAAAAGGGTTTAATGAAAAAGTGGAGATATTATGGGAAGTTGAGATCGGATGTGGTTTTGTGGGAACCATATTTAAATAGTTAATTATAAAATTAGGACTTAATTACTATACTAACAATCACTTGAAAGACGTAGGCTAAAAGAAGAACTAATTCACGTATTTAAAATTAAAAATATCTTTGATAATGTAAACTGTAGAAAGTTATTTTGATAGGGCTGCACACTCAATTAAAAGAAATAAGAAATAAAAATAAAGTTAAACGTTTCGAGAGTAGTTGTCAAGTACTGCTTTTCAAATAAATTTAAACAATATATATTATATATATACATATAAAGCGAGAGAGAGAGAGAAAGAGAGTCGAAACTAGGGGTTAAAACGGTATTGAAATACCGGTATTAATACCGGTATTGAAGAAGTACAAATAATACCGATACCGATATTATAGGTTTTCGGTATTGACAAAAATTGCTATTGTAAAATTTAGGCAATTTAGTCCTCCGATAGGCAAAATAAACTGTTTTTGGAGGATTCGGAGAAAAAGAAGTTTCGGGGTATTTTGCAGTTAACCTCTTTTTTTCGTTTCTATTCCTTTCTATCAAAGAAAACTATTTATTGCACTAACTTTTATAAAATTTATATTATGTATGGATCATGAAAAGAGGTTATAACAAACAAACAAAACAAACAAAAACTCTTTATTGCAGACATATATATATATATATATATATATATTATATATATTAATATATATATTATTATACATAATAATTCTTATAAACCAGATTTATCGTGTTCTAGGAGACTTTAATAAGTAATGCTTTAAACTGTAACGTATTTTGTCAATTTTTTCGCTTCAAACGTTTTAAAACGTATTAGATACGTTCAAAAACGTATGCACACGATTTCAAATCATCGCGTTCCCAAATCCCAATGCATCGTTCTTTCTTCTTACATTTGTCACTTGGATTTTCAACATTGTAGAGTAGTTGTATAATAATATGCTAAAAAAAAATTCAAATAATATTTTTATTACAATTTAGTAATTTACTGTATAAACTTTTTCGAATAGAATGTCATCTATTTGGAGTTGGGTCATTAATTTATAGTAAATATGGTGAGTACTGCAAGTCCCTCAGACTTGTGGGAGGGTTGGTAGGGTGGCACCATAATAAATCAAAATAAATTATTTTTTTCATAATACCGGTATCAATACCGGGATTAGCATAATTGCCTCCAAATACCGGTATTGAAAATTTTCGGTATTATGCAAGCACTAGTCGAAACAATCCATTTACTATAGGACATAAAGTTCAAAAACTGCTAAATTCGTTATCAACGCTATACGTACCTCCTATGTTAGTATTTTATTGAGGCGGTAACAAGCATGTACTGACTCCAATTATATCGTTGGTTCTAGTCAATCCAACGGCTGTTACTTATCTCTTCGTTGCAGAGAACAATGGATGACTTTCCTTCTCACTTTGATAAGAAAGCGCCAATATTTTGATGGTCAAGAATTGATATATATATATATATATATATATATATATATATATATATAAAATGCACGAAGGAGCGACCAAGGGCGAATGCCGCAAAAACGCTCAACACTCCCGCCCCCCAATAAAAGAAGGAAAGAGCCGAAATCAAGCTCCAAAGTTTTCAAGATTCCTGGACACTTTGCGTTTGAAAGATTGAAAGTCATAGACAAAGGGGAAAGATGGATTGAGGAATGTTGTTCCAGAGTTGACCGGTTCAGTAGATGAAAGATTGAGAATACTGATTACCTCTTGCATTAGAGAGTTTGACAGAAAAGGGATGAGAATGTGTCAAAAGTCTGGTACGGCTAGTTCTCCTTAAAGGAGAAGGCATACAGTTAGAGAAATCAGAAGAGCAGTAGCCATTATAATAACGACAGTAAAGATAGAGTTAGGCAACCTTGCGGCGAAGAGAGATCGAAGAAAGTCAGTAAGAGGCGGGGAATTGATGAGACGAAAAGCCTTCAATTCCAACTGGTCAAGTAGAGCTGTGTGTGGGTTGAGCCATCCCACACATGTGAAGCGTACTGTACAGTATATACTGTTATATACAGTATATACTGTACAGGCGAAATAAATGAAAAGTAAGGACACGGTTAGATATGTACTGACGAACGGTTCGCGAAGATGAAACGGCGAGAGTAATTTGAGGTGTTCTCAATGCAGGGGCTCGGCAAAGACTGATGAAGAGAGATGCTTATTTTATGAACTCTGTACTTGTTGCTCTTCTGACGTCCTTTGGGAGAAATCTTTGGCGTTTTATGAAGAAAGAGGTTAATGACTCCGGTGGGTATTTCTTTGATCCGAAGCTTCCATCTCTAGTCGATAAATGGTCATCGTTGTGAGTTCTCCAAGATGAACAAAACTCTTTCGATATCTTCTTGTTTGTTGACGTCGATTTTTTGCTGAAGCTCTAAAACTTCATTGACCAAATTTGAACCAAACAAAAACAAAACAAAAACCTTTATTCGGAAAAAGAATACAAGTACAAGTGACACAGTTTTACAATATTTTTTAATATTTTTCTGTACAATTTAAATATTTGATATGGCAATCGTATATTCACAGTACGTATTCTACTCTGAATATGCCGTTGGAAGCATGGAAGCTTTTTAGGCAAAACTAATGGGATTCAAATTATTTATTACATGAAAGAAGTGAAAATGGCAAGTAATAATAATAATAATGATAATAATAATAATAAGTTAGGAATTTACAAAAGTAGTGTTTGATTATTTTATACAATTTTAAATAAAATGATAATTTGTATATTTAGTAGAAACTAAATGATGCTTAATGAAGTTTTTTTAGGATGAATTGTGAAATTAAAAGTATTCAATGAAATTAGCATATTTTAAATAATTAATTTAAACTGGGTATTTAATTACTATGATAATAATGATAGTAGTGAACTTATACATCAGTAGAAGCTAATGAAATACTTCTTTAGTGATTTGCGAGATACATTTAGTGATGAAGCCTGGCTGATATTTATAGGAGTTGCATTCCATACATATGCTCCTTTGAAAGAGAGTGCATTTCCTGCAGTTTTCATTGTATAGTCTGGTTTGCGTATAAAATCTCTGCGGAGTCTAGAGTTATAATTATGACGAATTATGATTACTTTTAATAGAGGGAACAAGATTATTTAATCACTGAAAGAAAGTGTCAAAGTTGTTGCAGTGGTCAGGCCAAAATGAGAAAATATCATCTACATGATATTTTCTCATTTTGGCCTGACCACTGGAACAACTTTGACACTTTCTTTCAGTCATTAAATAATCTTGTTCCCTCTATTAAATTTAAATATGAATGGGAGAACGACAAACAATTATGATTACTTTTGTTGATAGCTTTGAACATATTGACAGCAACATTGAATTTGTATGAGTCATTTAGTTTTAAAAGATAAGTTCTTTAAACACTGGGGAAGTGTGATTGTTCTCATTATTCGAGTGTTCGCAGATATTTTTTATGAATTATTTCCAAACGAACTAAAACCATGCTGTAATGCAATATAATAAATGTGGATGGATGAAGGAATAATATAGGGTAAGGAGTGCGTTTTGAGAAAGGGTATTTTTTTAGTTTAAATAATATGAAGAGAAATCTTGATATTTTGGACCTGATATGTTGTAGTTGTTGTACATGACTTTTGAAATTTAGTTTTTCGTCTATATTAGTGCCAAGCACTTTAACTTCATTCACCTTGCAAAAGTAGTAGTCGCAATTTTTATTTGATAGTTTGTATTTATATGCTTTTGTGGTAATAATCATATAAAATGATTTTGTCAGATTCAATAAAAGTTTATTAGCACACATCCATTTTTACACATGCTTTAACTGCCTGTTCATTTCATTTATCAGGTCTGAAATAAGTGTAGTATCATCTGCATATTGAACGCAATTTAATGTTGTCGAGAGCTGAAAATCGTTGACGTGAATTAGAAATAGTAATGGCCCAAAAATAGATACTCGTGGGACCCCATTAATTAGCATCGCCCCTTCCGATAAATTACCTTTTAATTTGATACACTGATCAGAGCCGGATTTAGACGTGTGGAGGCCCTGGGCAGCCTCCATGTGGAGGCCCCCCTACCTTAGGGGAAGACTAATTGAAGTCATCCATAAGATTCATAATATAATTAACATACATACACTTTCAAAACATCGTGCACTCTTGTGTCTGTCCATTCCACTCATTTCTGCAAAAAATGAAAGCCTCGGGTTACTCGGGTATTCCATTATAGTGAGAGTAGGCCTAAAAGAGTAATAAAAACAAAATAATAATCAGTACACAACAAATAGTAATTGGTAAAAGTTTATGTACTACAGTGGTATTGGATGCGCGTGTTTTTTTGTTGATCATCTATCGGGTTTTTCTAGTTTCGGGTTTTTTCTATTTTGATAATGGCTTGTCAATATGTGGAGGCCCCCAAGATGTGGAGGCCCATGGGCAGCTGCCCACTTTGCCCACTCCTAAATCCGGCCCTGACACTGATGACGATTTGACAGATACGATCTGAACCAATCGAAGATATTTCCTCTTATTCCGTATATGTGTCGTTTATTCAATAAGATTTCATGCGAAAGTGTATCAGATGCTTTTGATAAGTCGAGGAAGATCAAGGCAGTGTTTTTTGTTGTTTAAGTTCTGGTACACATTTTTTAATAGCATGTTTATGGCGTCTTTCATCGTATGCCCACCTCTAAAACCCAAATTCTGTTTTAGTTAAAATATCATATTTTATTAAGAATTAAATAAGTTTATTGTACACGACTTAATCAAATACTTTACTTAAAGTGTGAAATACGGAAATAAGACGGTAATTGGATGGTGTTTGGGCTTCCTAACTTAAATACAGGGCATAGTCTAGCCTCCTTTAGACTGTCAGGGAATATACTTAGTGTTACTGATTCACTCATTAGTTTACTGACTCATGCAAAATCTGTTCTTCTACTCGCCAAAAATTCCTTCATCAGACAAAAATGTGAAAACTTATCCAATTCTAGTTCTTCTCGCTCTTTCTGACATCCATCCAAGAACCTCTCCAACAACTTTATTTGTTCTTTCCATCCTCTTTTCCATTCCGACAACTTAGTTGCCGTCTCTTCCCTTCATAAAGCTGAACTCTTCGCTCAAACTTTCGCCTCCAATTCAACCTTGGACGATCCCGGTGCTATTCCTCCATCTCCTACTCCCTCTGACTTAATTATACCTGAATTTAAAATTTCTTCCAAAGATGTTTTTTCTGCCCTATCTGGGCTCAACTCCAGGAAGTCGGACGGTCCCTTCTGTTGTTCTCAAAAACTGTGCTTTTGTGTTGACACCATACCTAGGCAAACGCTTTCGTCTTTGTCTTCCATCTGGTACTTTTCCTTCCCGCTGAAAGTTCGCTTTCACTCAGCCTGTCCCGAAGAAGGGAAACCACTTTCAACTCTCCAACTACCGTCCAATTGCTTTAATTTCTTGCCTTTTTAAAGTTTTTTTTAATCCATCTTAACAGGATGATTCTTAAACACCTCTCTTCTCACAATATTACTTCAGATCGTCAGTATGGCTTCCACAAGGGATGCTGTACTGGCGATCCTCTTGCATATCTCTCTGACTCTTGGTCATCCTCCTTTCGGGATTTCGGTGAAACCTTTGCTATTGCCTTAGACGTATCAAAAGCTTTTGATAGAATCTGGCACAAATCCTTAATTTCGAAACTGCCCTACTTCGGTTTCTATCATTCTATTTGTGCCTTCATCCCTGATTTCCTTTTCCTTTCCGGTTGTAGATGGCCACTGTTCTTCTCCTAAAACTTTTAATAGTGATGTTCCTCAGAGCTCTGTTCTGTCACACACTCTTTTCCTTTTATTTATCAATGATCTGTTCAGAGATGGGCACAAAATACTTTAAATGTAATTAAATACTAAATACATTACTTCCTTAAAAAGGTATTTAAATACCAAATACATTACATATTTTCAAAATGTATTTAAATACTAAATACAGTACATCGAAAATGTTTTTAAATACATTTCAAATACATTTTTAAATATTTATCATTTTTAAATATTTATCATGCCAGAATTTTTTCTAAAACCTGTCTCTTGGTAACATCAGTTTATTGATGTTATCATCTATTAGACTTTATAAACATATATGCATAACTCATAAGTAGGGCAATTTTTTATTGACCTAAAAACAAAAACAAAATTGACTTTATTTTCCTCCAAAATTGACTTTATTGACCTAATAAATAAGTACCATTAAATTGTCTAATTTGACTTATTGTAAAGCAATTTTCGTGATTACAAACTATTAGTTGTGTAATTTTAGTGATAAATTGTATAATCTATTTATAGATTGATACATAAAACTAATATATTATACAACACTCCACATGCAGTCAGTTAACATCTTTAAATACAATTATTCCACATCTGCATTATACAACACCACAATATAGTTTTTTAACATTTTCGGATTTGAAGTTTCTGTCTTTGGGTAGGAGTTTTCGAAGAATCGAAAAACTTCTTTTGACTGATGCTGAGGTAGGTTGACAGTTTTTTAGTAGAACGTATAATGATGGAGATATAGCATTCCTCGTCATCAAAATTATATCCTTGATATCATTTGTTTGCAAACGCTTTTTTATATAATTTTTATATTAACATAATCTTCTCCAAAATACATGGTATTGACCGCTTCGTATGCTTCTTTGATAGTAAAATCTGTGCTCTCCATTTTTTCTAAAAGAGAACATAATGAAGAGTACTGTTCTTGCAACTGTAAGAACTGAAAACCTAACCTATCTGATTTGACGCCAGCTTTCGGTCTTTTAACGAGGATCCCGTTGCCCTTGAATCCTCCACAATCTGTCTTACTTTTGGAAGATGTCTTCCGCAATAAAACGCTGCATTCAACCAAATGGCCCATCTAGTAACGATTGGATCAGGTGGATTAGATGATTAGAAAGATTTTGTATTTTGTTTCAGGGCGCAAATTGTTATCTGACAGTTGAAGCTAAGAAATGTATTTGCGAAATGTATTTAAAATATGTATTTTCAAATAACAAATACTCTTTCAAAGTATTAAATACACACCGAAAAAGTATTTATACTTACAAGTATTACAATACAAATGTATTTAAATACGTATTTAAATATATATGTATTTAAATACTGCCCATCTCTGGATCTGTTAAGTCGCACTTTCTGTCGTATCCACTCCTATGCTGATGATTTCATTCTTCGCTTCTCCACCCATTTCACAAAGCATCCTCTCTTAAGGAAAACATGCAGTACCAATCTTTCGACACATTATCATTACTGTATTTTTCTGTCCAGCTCTCTAACGCAAGAATTAATAAGTATTTTCAATCCCTCATCTACTCAGCCGGTCAACTCTGGAACAATCTTCCTCAGTTCATCTTTTCCCCTGTCTATAACCTCCAATCTTTCAAACGCAGAGTGCTTAGCATCTTGAAAACGTGGACCTTGATTTTGGCTCTCTTCTTCCTCTATGGGAGGGGCGTTTTGGCGGGCATTTGCCCTTGGCCCCTCCTTCCTGCATAAAAATAAAGTGAGTGTTAGTAATTGGAATCGAGGCTGCAGTATTGGAGCCGATATTTGCAAAGACAGTGTTTAATAAATTGGCTGTCTTTGAGATCACTGTAAGAATTTTTGTCTTGTGTGAAGGAGGACAAGGGATTTGTTTTCACTTTTTGTGTTAATTACATCCTTCAGAGTGTTCCATAACCTTTTGGGATTAGATTTTTTAAATTTTTGAACAATAATGATCTGCAATCGCTCTTTTTATGACTGCATTAAATCCGTTACAGTATTTTTTGTATATCTGTTCAGTAATAATATCAGTTTATCATAAATTAAAGAGAGGATGTTTGCGTTTGATACTAACAATGATTGCTGGATGATCCATTGGTTGTTGCATTATTTGTTTTAAATTTTGTTTTTGATTTAAAAGGAAGAAAGTTTGTGTTGAATATATCCATTAGTGTGCTTGAAAATGCTTGAAATTTTGTTCCAACGTCGGCTATTTCAAACTAGTTAAAAGCCGTTATTCCTCTAAGGAATTTAGTTTATTATTGTAGCTTTCTTTATTATTGTAGTTTATTATATATTTTCCTGTGCGCAAAAATTGGTGAGCAGCATGGTGTTTGTAGGCAAGTGATTGGTGATATTTAATATAATTATACCTAAGATACAGTCAAGCGGCGACCATACGCAGATTTGATCCAGCACAGGTCGGAAGACCTTTCTTAATTACCGTTGATACGGCCGCTACACACACACACACACACACACGCGCGCGCATATATATATATAATATATATGATATTCACATTAAACGCGTGAACTTTTTTCTTTTGAAATAACCTGGGAAAGTGAAATATTCACTCCGAGTACTTTCGAGTTTATTTCAACTGCTCCTCAAGAGGATTTCAGATAAATCTGAAAATACTCGAAATGGATGTTTTACTCTTTCATATAGGTTATTTCATATATATATATATATATATATATCTATATATATATAATATATATATATATATATATATATATTATTATATAGATATATATATATATATATATATATTATATATATATATAATTAATATATATATATATATATATATATATATATTATATAATATAATATATATATATAAATATATTATATTATAATATATTATATATATATATATATATATATATATATATATATATATATATATAATATTATTTTATATATATATTTATATATATATATATATATATATATATATATATATTAATATATATAATATATATATATACAGTATAGATATATATATATATATACAGTATATATATATATATATATATACAGTATATATATATATATATATATATATATATATATATATAAAGGCTGTAGATCTTCCAAAAATATTTTCTCTCCTTTAGTATATATATATATTATATATATATATATATATAATAATTTAAAAAAGCAGTTTTTCCTCTGCCACGTTTTGAAAAGAAATTCGTTTTACACAGATGGAGTCACGTACGTTTCCAAACAGTAAAAAAAAAAAATGTAAGCATTTTTTTTTAAAAGAATTGCGTGAAATAAATAGAGATCTGAAATTACATTTCATGACTTAACATCATTCGAGTCTTTTATTATAGATCCGAATATGATCATGTTTGAAAGGTTAACAAAACGGGTTTCTCATTAACGATGCAAGATTCCTGGCTGACCTAAAACAATCCTGATACAGTTTTTCTACATCCACGATTGCCTTTCAGTTCCTTCAAATCTAGTTAATAAATACTTCGGTTTCTTTGTCACGTGACTTATATAAACTTTAAGTTCCCCTTAGTGGATTTTCACCATTTTCACTCTGAATGTTTAATAACATTTTGCTGCGAAACTGCTGCATATGTCGGAATTCCAGTTTGACAATTATTCCCGCAATAGATTGAGAAGTACAGACGAACACCGCGAGTTCGCGATGTTTAAGTTTGTGAATTCGCAAACTCGGGAGTAAGTAATATAGGACAAACTTCGGGAGTTCGCCTGCATGCAGTCGCGAGTTTGCGATGGCGATTCGATCACAGATTTCCACTTATATTCAGATAGTGTAAGCTACGGATTGGAGAGACAGAAAAGTAAGCACAGTACGTATTTTAGTACTTATATACTCTTGAAGTAATGTTGGAGTAAGTAAGTATGTGCGTACTGTATTTGATCCTGATTTACTCCTGCAGTAAGACTCGGGGTGTCGGATTGTTGCTCTGGACACAGTCTTCGCCATGCTTGTAACTGTTGATTTCACTGTCATTTTTCATTCCTTTCAGGTATTTTATTCTTTTAATATGTGACTGGGCACCAAGCCCCATTTTTTCTCATAAGGTCTATGTATTGAAAGTTCGCGAGGGTCTTAGGAACATAACCTGGCGAGCTGACGGTGTTCTACTGTAAGCATTTTCCTAATGCATTGAAACCATTCCAAGTAATTGAAGCCCGGGTTCAGTGTCAATGTTCATTTTTGTGTATCTGTATGGGCCATGTCGTTACTAGTTTTCCATGAGACGAAGCTGGTTCGGGCATAAAAGTGTAAAATCCGAAATCCGAGTTCATAAGCATGAGGAATATAACAAAATTCTATACCGTTTTGGTGGTGGTGGTGGGGGGGGGGGGGGGGGGGGGACGATTAAGAGAAAAATATTTTGGGTCAATCCCAGAATAGGCACCTGATGTACCTCAATCCCAGATGAAGCACCTGCGTTCAACCTCAATCCCAGAATAGGCACCTTGCAAGGAATTAAATAAAAAAACCTGATGATTACAAAATTTATTGTTTTACAAAGTTTATTACAAATGTAATAAAGGCAAAATTATAAAAGGTTTAAAGTGGTTTAATGAATAAAGAAAAATTTTAGATATTATAAATTCCTGCAATATGAGCCCAAATGTTTCTGAATCCATCTGAAGCAAATCTATTTTGCCACATAAATTGGTATAGATTTAGGTTAGGTTAGGTTAGAGTTGATTTTTTCAAATATTGATAAAAACAATGAAATTATATCTCTAAAAACTGTTTATATTTTTTTCTCCTCAATCCCAGATTATTTGATCAGTTAAAAAACAAAAAATTGATAAACCCCAATAACGACCAATATTCTTCCCCTGTGGTTCCGAACACCAATAATATAACAATTTTGAAAGGAATATATATATATATATATATATATATATATATATATATATATATGTGTGTGTGTGTGTGTGTGTGTTTTGCAAAAGTGAATTTTATTAACTAAAAGACTATTTAGCATCAATATGAAAGAGACAAGACGTAAGGAACTCTCAATCCTCTACAGTAAAACAAAGCATCAGAAGACCAATTAAAAAGAAATATTAAAAAAAATAAAAAAATAAAAATAAAAACCAATGAAATTTTAAAAACTTTGGAACGAGACTTCAGTGGAAACAGAAATTGTCTGTCTCGCAACTTCCTGATACTCGTTTGTTCGATGTACTGAGTAGAATTTGGAGCAGTTAAGAAGTTGGCAAATTTTGGTTCAACTTCTTTTCAAAGAGACCAAACGTCCAATTAGTCTCGTATAAATGAAAGAACAAAGTTTTGTTTTTTGTTTTTTATTCCCTACGCTTGGTTTGGTCATTCTGCTACGGTACCAGATTTTGCTGAGATACCACAAACACGCGTTCATATAATATTATTGAGGGGCATAATCGGAAGGAATGAATAGTCACAATATCAAAAAAAAAAAAGACAATTAGTGGTAGACTAAAAGCAGCTAAAATAGAACAATAAAAAAACGTAAAATTTTGGACGAAATATCATTCCTAAAATGATAAAATGTGTACAAATTAGTCAAAATAAAAACCTGAAATAAAACAATGACATTAATGACAAATATTCTAAACATTTCCTTATACAACTTTTAAAAATTATAATATATAAGTAGTAAACACCAACCAACTGAAAATATTCACAGGGAATGCATTATGGCGGGCTATGACGTCATTCTTTCGATGTGACATTTAATCGACAAATTAGTTTTGGTTAGAATAGGCCTAAGTTAGGTTAGGTTAATAATAATCACTGAGGAAGGCCAGAAATTGGCACAGCGCTCAGGCCAACTAATACGGCCCATTGCTGTAGTTCCTGTATTATTATTACCAGCATCATCCGGATTCGAACCCCAGACTTGTGCCTTCATTTCAGTTACAGGGGAACGGTGATACCCAGTGAGCTACGAATGCTGTCAGACATCATGAGAATAATAATTAATAAAGTTAGGTTGGGTTGAGTTAATTTATTAGTGTCGAGAGAATCTCCGTCGATCAAATGGGTATTGGTTAGGTTAGGTTACGTTAGTTTATTAGAGTGTCGATAGAATATCCGTTGACCAAATGGGTGTAGGTTGCATTATAGTATAACTCTTTGGGTAGGTGGAATTCTTTTGCGGACCTGTACAGACATTTCGTGAGACAAAATTTCATCGGCACTCTAACAACCTAATTTAATTTAACCTAACCTAACCTAACTTAATGTAATCCTAAACGTAGCTGTCGATAAAATCTCACGTTATGGCATATTATTCAGTTCTTCTGCATGAAGATTAATCGATTTCAGGATCCCAAGTTCCGTACAGGATCACGCAAAGCGAGTGTCAGGAGGTTAGATCTAAAGTATCACAACGATGATTGAACTGAACTTCTTATGGGACACCCTTGTGAGAAGATCTATTTAGGTTAGGGGCTACTTCGTGGTCGAATCTTACATCATTTCCTTTAACTTGTAAGTGCTACTGACGGATCACACGGACGGACCCTGCGCCAATTTGAAAGTATGTGATACGCAGTGCCGTATTAAGGATTTTGGGGCCCTGGGGCCAAAATATTCTTGGGGTCCCTCAACAAGACAAATCTTCGAGTCATGTAAATTAATAAAACCATTTATTTCTAAATCAAATAATGCAAGTTTTACACAAATACCAAGCTGCTACAATTACACCAAACCAATTACACAACTACAAGTCCACTACTAATCTACCAAAGTTGGTCACAAAATCATCCACTACCAGTATACAAAAGTTTTTGAGCTGTTTCATATCACTAAATTTTCCAATCACAAGCTCAGTATTTAAATTCTGCAAAATATTCTTTTCCATGCATAACAATGACAGACTTTGCAATTTCTTTTAGGTTAGCATTTGACGTTTAACATTTTTAATCATACTCAAATGAGATTGTGATAAGCAATGAAAGCATTTGGGGAAACAGCCCTCAGTTTGTGAATTTCCTGTAGTACTCCTAATGGGCGAGTGTCAGCTGAAGCGTTTTGTCTGACAAATAGTACAAAATGCTGAAACTCAAATGGGAAGCTATCCTCAAAATCATTTGGGTAATGGACTAGCCAGATTTTTTGTTGCTTTTGATGCTTCCTCTGAAGTTAGTTGAGAGTTACTGTTGAGCATTCCAAATTTATCATTGATATTTTATAAACATCGGCCCCTAAAACAGGTGGGCCCTGGGGGCCTGACCCCCCATGACCACCACCCCTTAATACGCCACTGGTGATACGTATCTGTCGGTAGTATTTAGGGAAGAACGTTGGGTCTTCCATTAATTAGGTGGAAGGGTGACAACCATTCTCCTCATTTAGATGATATAACGACCAGGTGTTTAACTGATTTCCACTATAACTGTAGGTCTCCTCTCTCACACGACCCCTCTGGCTGTTAGTCCGGAAGCCATAAATCATGCTGTCAACAAGAAGTTAAAATATATATTCGCTTGACGAGCGCATAAACTTTCGAAATTTGTCTCCAAAACGAGAAAAGATCTTCTATACACTAAAGTCGCTCTTAAAACAAATTTAAAATCAATTTGGGGGTAAAATCTCGTCAGAAAAGAAAACGCTTTTTTTTCAGTGACGTCACTGGTGTACTTCATGCATTGCGAAGACGCGCAATAAACTTCCTTTGGCGTCATATAAGAAGAGAAGGAACTCGCTTTGTAAAGTCCATTAGGAAATTGTGTGAAACCTGATCGGTGATGAGACGTTGAAAGGAACAGGTTATAAAATAGGTTGTGATAAATTCAAATTCTCTACTTATATATATATATACAGTATATAAAACTGGAGCAAGTGTAGTTTACGTCCCCCTGTGGTGCCTAGTGTAGTTTACGTTCCCCTACATCAGGGGTTCCCAAATTGTGTTCCGCGGAACACTTCTCACGGTATACAAGTGTTCCGCGGAACACCAATTTGGGAACCCTGCCCTACATCATCCTAGTGTAGTTTATGTTCCCTACATTATCCTAGTGTAGTTTGCGTTCCCCAACTTTGTTCGCATATGGCTAATCAAATAAAACGTTAAAACTAACGAAAATATTACGACTTACCTTAACCAATCGTCAATTTATTTATATATATAGGTATATATATATATATATTAGGGTGGTCCAAAAGTTAAAGCATCGACTAAGTTCTCTCCACAAGGTTGGTTTTATGCCTCTTGGTATGGACAGTATTTGTCCAAAGTTTCACGTTATTCGGTTAATATTTAGGGGTCGCCCCACTTGCCCCCTTTTTGAAAATTTGGGAAAATATATAGACAACTGAATAACTAAATTTTTTTTTGGTTCTCAAAGAATATGAAAGAAAACAGTAAGACAATAGGACATGATAATGGGTGTATCTTCATTATTTCTTCTGCATCAGAGTCGCCTTGGATGGTATTGGTATCTGTTTTCGGTGGGCGGCTACGAGTTGTAGGAGGTACTGCTTCTGGTCCTCGTTTCGTGTCAAAGTGTCATTGTAGCGTGTGCGAGAGCAATACCTCGCTCGGCAGCATCATTGACGACTTTCATCTTTAAGGCGCGATCTCTAAGTTCCCTGTAGTTCTTGTCATTTGGCCATTCCCGTGGATCTTTTTGAAGTAACTGGCGCGCTTCCTCCTTACCTCCAACTTTCAAGGCATCAAAGAGGGTCAATGTCCTTTTCGTGACGAAGGATGCCACATCATTTTCAACACCAGCTTCCGCCATGTCGATTCGTCGGGGGCAGCCATTCTTTTGGGGATGTTGGAGGTGTTGAACCATTCTCCTTTTGGTATCAGGATCGATCCTATTATCGAAGAAGGCCAGTCCAATCAGATGCTCCGACAAGTACCACAGGTGGCGTCTTAGAGCTGTCTTCGCCGCTTGTGCAGCTCCTCCGTGTGGATATTTTTCCAGAAGATGCAGCATTTTGAGATCATTGAGAGGAGCTTGTGTCCCCATTGGCGCTTCATGCCAGTACTTGACGTAAATCAGACTGACAAATAAAGCCAGCTGAGTCACGTTTCGTTCTTCGCGTGCTGTGAGCTTGAATTGATAGTGAAAGAGGTAGATTTTGAGCGCATAAATCGCCTTCGCCATCCATCTCGCGTGGTGCATGGGACCCGGAGCTCGGATAAAGAGTTGACCACCAGTCTTTCCCCCCAGGAAGAGCAAAGATAGTTCAAGGAACTCCTTGTAGTCGTCACGAGGTTGGCTTGCCTGAAGAGCGTTAGGTAAGTAAGTGAGCATCTTTTTCTCATCTCTTGGAGTTGAGGGTTCTCGAACAAGCTGTCCGATGCTGAGACAAATGCTTCGTGGGAGAGAGATGGCCATTCCTTTTGAAATCGCTTAAAAAGGCCTGTTTCAGGACTTCCTGTTGAGCCAAATATTGAGGCAAAGACATCAGCAAGTACGACTTCAAGTATATGATGTCGACAACCGATCCAAACTAGCTCGTGACCCAATGCTTCTTCAATCCTGACACAGGCTCCGCGATGTAAACCCGTGTTTGACGCAGTGGTATCGAAGACGAGACCTCTCACATGCTGTTCCACGTTCCATAATTTCATAGTTTGAAGGCATGCCTGGGCCTGTGCTTCTCCAGTTCCTTGTTTCATCTTTGGGACACCAAGCAGCTTCTCCTGTCCATTGAATGTTATAAGGATTGCTATCCGATGCACATTCGTCTTCTTCCCTTCAATGCCGGGGAGAAGCTTTCCATCCCAATGGAGAAGGACAGGGTCTTCTAGAGAGAATGATTCTAGGTCTTCTCGAGCTGCCTGTTCTCGCCCACTTTCTCTGTAGCGATGAATAGAGCTCCGAGAACACGTCATCCCAGACAGATCATGCCCGCGGCCTGTAATACAGCTCCAGTTACGAAAACAGCATTCCGGTCAGAAAGATTGGTGCGATCCATTGCTCCAATGACTTCTGGAGATTGGAAAATGTTCGTAACCTTGTTCTTGGGACGCTTTGGTGCCGGAGCTTCAGACGAAGAAGGAATCGGAACCGATGGTCTATAGTCGTCGTCGTCTTGCGAAAAAAGGGAAGAAGAAGAAGAGGAAAGATCAATTGATGACACTCCTGCTTCTTCCAAATCTTTCTGTGTGCTTCATGCCTTGCCTTCTCTGGCTTCCTTCTCCATTCTGGACGAATCTGTCCTCTTGGTAGTCGTTTC
>JAJOZX010000596.1:2500-67500 GCA_023014485.1 Bathynomus jamesi
AGCTGGCCATAAGTTGCCGCACAAATTCGGTAGGGCAGTTTTTCAGAAATTTTCGTTTGAACTTCTCTTTTTATAACTTTTTCTTTCGTTTCATTTTTAATAATTTTTTTTTTTGTGTTTCATTTGTTTTGTTTTTTGTTTTTTTTTCCTCCGTTTGATATGGTTCAAATGGAAAGAAACTGCAGCCACAATTTATGGCCGCTATCAGATCGAATACTATCATTCTCACTCTATCGAATCAGATTGATTCATCTCTCGCAATATACATGTTAAAATGAAACCTTCAATTTTTTTTAACCACTTCTGCGAAAACTTCTTTTTGTGTGCTGATCAGTATCTCTCTCTCTCTCTCTCTCTCTCTCTCTCTCTTTAGTTAATCTATCCATATAATATAGAATTATGAATATATGACATAATTGTTCAAATTTCGTGATATTACTATTATGGCAGGCAATGCATAAGAATTAAAATTAATATTAATGTTTTCATTATAATAAAAATAATAACTTTCTCAAGAGTTTCAGCCACAGAAAATTCAATGAAACAAGTTTCATTCAATTTTGTGTGTTACCACCTATTTATATTTTGACGTTTATATATTTGTTTGTTCATTAATAAGTAATAATACTTTACATGAAATGTGCGTGACTGGGCCTTATAAGCTACTTTATAAGCTAATTTAATTATAAATTGCATAATTTATTAGAGGTAATATCCGCATAACATCCGCAGTCAGAAGTGCGGATGCGGATGTTAAAAATGATGCGGATATCTGGTCCACCACTAATATATATATATATATATATATATATATTATTTTTTATAAACTGATAAAGTCGGACAATTTTCATTTTGGGGATTCTCTCTTCCGTTTAGAGAAGAATTTGTGGAATGCGAAATTCCAGAAGAACCCACATTGAATTATAATTCACGTAGTTATTATTATTATTATTATTATTATTATTATTATTTTTATTATTATTATTATTATTATTTTTATTTTTATTATTATTATTTATTTATTTATTTATTTATTTATGGTTATTATGTTAGTGGTGCTGAAAACGATCTTATTTTTGGTGGAAAATATATCTGTTGATTGATTGATTCTTCTCGTTTCTGATTCGAATGAAAAGATTTGCAAAACTCTCTCCATAAAATATTTCTTAATTCCCTTCTTATTGCAACTTGTTGTTGTTGTTGTTGCTGTTGTTGTTGTTGTCATGATAATGTAATCAATTAAGGTCATTTATTCTTACTCTGAACCGTTTCTCTTCATTCCTTTATTCTATTTTCTTATTTACTTACTTCGAGTGGATTAATTTCTCATTAATTCAATCCACTTTCTCTCTTCTTTATATATATATATATATATATATATATAAAATGAAGCATACCCACAACGAAAAATGAAAAGCGATTCCAAAGGGCTAGCGTATATTCAACAGTATGTCTCGTCGTCATAAATGGGTGTGCAATGTGCATCGTTTATTTATCTAACGTGTTTAATTGTAAAATTCATCATATATATAAAGGCTTACTTTATTGGGTTTTATGCTATCTTAAAACCTACTTTATCTGAGATATATATATATATATATAAAATAAAGTAGGCTTTAAGATAGCATAAAACCCAATAAAGTTTGCCTTACTGCATTTGGAGTATTTGAAGAGCTGAATGCTGAACATTTGAGTGTTTCGAGCCTGAATTTTTACAGTAGCGAAGAATTTAAAACGTAAATTAAAAACAATCGTTTACAAGTACGACTCGAAAATGGTCTAAAATGACAGTTAGAAAATCATTAATTATTTATTACGTTACGCTCTCGCGAGTTCCGTTTAGGGAAAATCATTCCTGGATCCAAGTTTTAAGCGCCGTTTCAATGGAGTCTTCGCCGTTGTCAGCTAACTCCAAAGGACCTGGAATGAGAACGCTTTATTGGGTGGTTGGAACGCGCGGATGATCTCGAAGGGCTGATTACGTTGGATTCCGGAGTTAGTTGGATGTTGTAAACGATGTTCTTTTATGGTCTGAAAGATGACGCATCGTCTTTTTATTGTAGGTGACGTCACAACGACCTCGCGAGTGCGCGGTAAATGATTGCCGAACTCATCATCGAAGGGAAATCGGTCTTTAAATTTAAGTGGGAGCCGAATACGAGAGATGACTACTATAGCTGGTGATGGGGATTTTCGTAATGGGGAGTTTCGTAATACTATGAAGTTTGCGCATATGTTGGGGGGGAACAGAAGCAGAAGAAGAAGGAAGAACCTACCATATATATATATATATATATATATATATATATATATATATATATATATATATGAAAATTATTTCACGAAAGTAACACGTGAAAAATATTTATGATGAATAAAACCACGAAGGAAAGGAAACACAAAATGGTGCTCAAGCGCTTTCGTCTAATGACATCCTCAGGAACACCTGAGGATGTCATTAGACGAAAGCGCTTGAGCACCATTTTGTGTTTCCTTTCCTTCGCGGTTTTATTCATCATATATATATATATATATATATATATATATATATAATATATATATATATATATATATATATATATATATATATATATAATATATATACAGGGTGGGCGGAAAGTAGCTCCCTATTTTGGATTGGTAAAAAAATACGTATATTATCCATTTATTTCAGAAGAAATAATATGAAAAGGTAGGCATACATGGTAGGTTTTCTCTAAAATTCAATGTGGGCTCCAACTCTTTCCACCAGCTTCTGGAGCCGCCCAGGAATGGCGTCCACTGACTTTAGCAGGAACTCCGGCGGGATGGAGGACATGACTTCCCGAATTCGGTCCTCCAGTTCTTCCAATGTCCTCGGTTTGGTGCGGTAGACTTCTTCCTTTACCCACCCCCAAAGAAAGAAGTCGCACGGTGTCAAGTCGGGGCTCCTGGCTGGCCATTGATATGGACCACGACGACCCATCCAACGCCCAGGGAAGTGGGCATCCAGCCACTCACGGACAACAAGAGCGAAGTGCGGAGGGGCGCCATCTTGCATAAATATCAGATCGTCGATGTTCTCCCATGTGCTGACAACCGGCCAGACCTCGTTTCGCAACATAGCAAGGTACCGCTCAGCATTCATGGTGTTGCGCAGAAGGAACGGGCCCACAACCTGATCTGAGGTCATACCACACCACACCGTTACAGTGAACCGATTCTGCCGTTTTTCAGCGGTAACCGTGCGACTTCTTTCTTTGGGGGTGGGTAAAGGAAGAAGTCTACCGCACCAAACCGAGGACATTGGAAGAACTGGAGGACCGAATTCGGGAAGTCATGTCCTCCATCCCGCCGGAGTTCCTGCTAAAGTCAGTGGACGCCATTCCTGGGCGGCTCCAGAAGCTGGTGGAAAGAGTTGGAGCCCACATTGAATTTTAGAGAAAACCTACCATGTATGCCTACCTTTTCATATTATTTCTTCTGAAATAAATGGATAATATACGTATTTTTTAACCAATCCAAAATAGGGAGCTACTTTCCGCCCACCCTGTATATATATATAAACGCGTTTTGTGGCCATAAATAACTCTGAATTGATCTTTGCTGTGATTAAAAATCTCGCTCTCATTATCACATTGGAAATCCATTTTAATTTGTCTTTCATTTAAAAGGACATTATATATATATATATATTTTTTTATATAATTTCTTTCCAAAATTGAGAATATTATTTAATGTAAAATTGAATTTCAATGAAAAAAATTCTCGACAGAAACATCACTTTTCTTTTCTTAACTTTGTAAAATTTTCACCAATGGAGGGAGTTATAGATTAAATCCATCACACAAACGTCAATACCATATTCCACTTCATCAATAAAGCTTCACCAAATTTTATACACTTTATATATACAGTATATATAGCTCCGGACCACCAAAAAAATAGAATTCTATCTCAAATGCGCTCATGATCTTGATAATGTTATGTTATAATGTTATAATGTTTCAGACCAACAAAGACCCTAGGATCCACTCATGGCTGGTCTACCTAACTGTGTTCGTAATTGTGTATTGTGTATGTCCTCCGTGGTGGCGGAGGGGACCTACAATTTTACGTGGGTTCCGAACCACAAGAACATAAGAAATTTATGTAAAAACTGCCTGTACATTGGCAACGACCAATTTTTACAAAACTAAATAATTATTAATTTAAAACTAATTAATTATCAATTTAAAACTAAAGATAGAACCTCTGGATCCAGAGGATCAAGTCATAATAGACTACTATCCACAAATATGTTACACTCTATATCTGTTTATAACCGACATGCAAATATATCAGATCCAAAGAATCCAGTCAATTTCATTATCGTATCCATCAATACTAGTACCTTCCCAACGAAAAATAAGTCACGGTCCATATCGATTGCGAACCAAGTCAAAATTTACAACCATGGTCAAAATTTCCAACCATGAAGTCAAAATTTCCAACCATAAAGTCAAAATTTACCTTTATGATAATACCTTTATGGTGAATATGGAGTGTCTGTGACATCATTATGATAAAAAGACACCTGTGTGCCAGTTTTGAAAAAAAAATAGGAAGAACCTTATTAAATAGTGAAAAGTTAATGCATAGCGACATACCAAAATATTATAATATCTTCTCAGGTGTCACAAAAAAAATTAGAATAAATTCATTATGTTTATTGAGTACTTTTTAGCTCTGCGTCTTAGTATCCGTATTTAGGTGGTCCGTCCTCATCTCTGATTACGACCTCCAATCGACCTGGCATCGAGTCGACAAACCTCTTACATTCTTCTGTAGTTATCGATTGCCAGGTTGTCATCAAACACCTCTTCAGTTCACTAAATTTGGTTGGGAAATGGATGTTATCTGTATAATCATAATACTGTAATATGTTAGATATCTACTGTATCTATCTATACTGAAAAACCGGTGTTTACAGTATAAACACGGATGTGACCCCACTTTTTCACGCTGTCCAAAACCTATAAACATGGGTTTAGAGTCTATATACTCGTGATTAGGTTTAGAATGCTGGTTATTTGGGAGAACGATGCCCCTAATACGAATGTGGGTTTTGACGTTACATGACAGACAATCTAAACAGTTTCAATTCTAAGGTTTTTCCATTGTATCTGCCTTCAGACACTTTACATTAGGATAATAAAGGATAAAATTATGCGTTTCATTAGTAGTTTGAGGTGAATTTTGTATTGGGCATCGCGCGACTTAACCTCTTTTGGACCACTGGGTCGAATATGTACCGTTTCTCATACACGCATTCGTAATTTAACCCTACAAAAAATTCGGTCGTTAAGAGGTTAATATAACAATGTTATCAAATGATGTTGCCACTTGAAGTGAAGAAAGAGGATTATTGGTTGTCTAATGTATTGGGAGATTTTTAAAACATCAGAAACTTTAAAAGGTTTGTACTTTTTTAACTGAAATAAAAGCATGAATTTTTCACTCTACACATGCACGTGGGAATTAGTCCTCAAGTGCAAAATATGCTCTATGTGATGTCCTCTCAGCTTATTAACTCTTTGTAGGCCTATACGAACAACAAAATTTTGCAGTACTCTGGACGGAGTATCTGTTGAAATCTGAGTAATTTTTTGTTCAGTTCATGCTTTCAGTCTTTTATTGCGTGCGAGTTCTGTTTGAACACTCTATCTATCTTTAAACAACCCCACAGGTAAAAGTCACAGGGGTTTAAATCTGGTGATGTCGGTGGCTATGATATTCCTTTATTATAAACCGGAGGGAATCTGTTGGACAGGACTCTTCCATCGAAAGTGTCGTGAGCTGAGATGCCTCACATAAAGCATGTTTCGCATTTGGTAACTAATTTCATGTTTTTATTTCGTTTAATAAAAAAATACAAACCTTTTAAATTGTCACATATTGAAAAATTCACCCGATATTTGCAAGGACGTTGAATCAATAGCATACTGTAAGTTAGGTTAACTTTAAATCGTAAATGAAAATCGGTACGCCCTTATTGTGAATAAAACATAAGCTTTCATATATGTTTTCGCTTCGGACCATCATCGGAGAGAGCTACGACTCTCTATGGGAAAAGGGGCGACCTTTTCCATATGGAAAAGTGCTCGTGGAAGGGAGACGATTCTGAAAAAGAACGCGATGATAAACTTTAATTTCGGAATTAATTCATTTCACGTGTTTTTTACTTATTTCATTTCGAGTCGGGATCGGATCAAATTTCTCTGAAATTCTGTATCAGAATCCTGAAACGATTTCGTATATGGAAGGTGAACTGAAACTAAAAAACTGACACTTTCTGCCACGAAGACCACACATCTCACCTGAAAGTTAAAAATTTCACATCTTCACCTGGGCCGACATACTCTAAATTATTCACATCCCGATTTTGGTTTTTCTCTTTAATATATATATTTTTATTGGGGTTGTTTAACCTCCTTCGCAACATCTAAGGTCATATGACGGAGGGGACCTACACCTTTACATGGGATCCGAACCACGGGTCGCTACATAATCGGCGCAGAGGACGGTCTCCCATCCAACTACTACCCAGACTCAATGTCGACTTAACTTCGCTGATCTCCGGGAAGCGGTGTTACGACATCGGCCACGACGTAGCCCTTAATATATATATATATATATATATATATATATATATATATATACACACACATACGAGGGGCGGTCAGAAAATAAGTTTACACGGCGTATAATTTAGCAACTAAAGGACCTACATTGATTATATTTGTATCAGGTGAATTCGTTAATCATTGTTGGCAACAGTGCACGTCGATTCGGCTGCCATCTACCGTACATTGGTTATATGGGTCAGTTGAACATGGCGGCTCGACTGGAACAGTGCCCTGCCCTACGGAGCAGTCCAGAACGTTTACGTTTAATGTTCTAATGTTGAACAATGTGCAGCTGCATTGATTGTTGTGCCTTTTTGCATGAAGTCTGCGAGCAAAACGCCTTTGTGGTCCCAAAACACGGTAACCATCACTTTGCCAGCGAAACTCACAATCTTGAACTTCTTTGGTCGCGGGGACCCAGGGTGTTTCCATTCCATGCTGGCACGTTTTGTTTCCGGAATACGGTGATGAACCCATGTCTCGTCTCCTGTGACAATGCGCTCGAGAAATTCTTGACCACTGACAGACTCGGAATATCGTTGCAGAAATGACGGCACTATACCAGTCGAGCCGCCATGTTCAACTGACTATAAACCAATGTACGGTAGATGGCAGCCGAATCGACGTGCAGTGTTGCCAACAATGATTAACGAATTCACCTGATACAAACATAATCATTGTAGGTCTTTTAGTTGCGAAATTATACGCCGTGTAAACTTATTTTCTGACCGTCCCTCATATATATATATATATAATTATATATATATATACACACACACACCTTTTAATGTTTCAAATGTTCCGTGCGATGATTCCTCATTTCACAAAGGTCAAGCTTGTCGTCCCTCCTCTTGAGTTGGCCTGGTGAAGTAGTGAGTTGGTTTCTTGTACTCTCCACCTCACATAGCCAGTTACGCCCAGCTCATCGGGGATTGTTCTGAGCCAGGCGTCTAATCTTCTTTTGAAGATGTCCACAGCAACTCCACTCGTGTTCCTTAGGTCTTTGGGCAGCTGATTAAACAGTCTTGGTCCTCTCTCAACAAAACTATTTTCCTTCAGGGTTAAGTATGTTCCCTCTATAGCCTTCAATTTGGGAACACGACACTGTCTTCCTTTTCCACTTTCCACTGTGTTTGGGGAGTTACAGGGTTCAGAGTATGATTAGGAACTAGTTTCGTCATTTTTTTCCCCAAGTGTAAATAATGGTGTATCTCTCTCTTCTCCTTTCCAGTGGATATAGGTTTAATTCGCGTAACCTTTCCCAGTAATTTAGTTCTTTGCACCCATTGATCTTGGCTGTGAAGCTTCTCTGAATCCTTTCGAGCTGACTAATGTCTTCTTTTTTATATGGGGATGTTAGGACCGAGCAGTATTCCAATTTGGGTATGATCAGTGTTTTCAGTAGAGGAATCATTATAGTCCTATCCCTTCATTTAAAGGTTCTCAGTATCTGCCCATTATTCTCTTTGCTCTCTTTACTGCTATCTTATTTTGTGTTTCAAATTTCGCATTATCAGTCATTACAACCCCTAAATCTTTTGCTTTAGAATTTCTCTGAATTTCCTGTCCATTTGGGGTATAATATTCCATGGATTTTAGGTCCTCCCCTTTTCCGTACCGTAACAGCTGAAATTTCTCAGTGTTAAACTTCATATTGTTGTCTTCCGTCCACTTGTAGATTCTGTTCATGTCGGTTTGTAGAGATCCTATATCTTCTGGGTTTCTTATTTTTCTACTGATCTTTGTGTCATCGGCAAAGGATGTTACTGTGCTGTCTCTGGTAACGTCCTCATCTATGTCAGTTAGCATGATTATGAAGAGTAGTGGAGCTAATACTGTTCTTTGTGGTACTGAGCTGAGGACCTCTGATTCTGATGAAGATATTCCTTGTACTGTAACGACTTGCTGCCGCTCACTAAGGAAATTATATATCCATTTCCCTACTTTTCCTGTTATTCCCATATATTTCAGTTTATGTATCATGATTCCATGGTCACCCCTATTGAACGCTTTCGCAAAGCCTGTGTATATTACATCACAGTGATGTAGTCGAGACCACCAAGTCCGAGACTGAGACCGAGACCGAGACCTGATCCTGTGAGACCAAGATCGAGACCGAGATCAAAGGTTCGAGATCGAGATCTACCTTCCGAGATCGAGACCCTTAAAATTCGAGACCGAGATCGAGATCGAGACCAAACTCATGCCCTTTCAATTTGTTTTACACTACTATGGAAATTAGACTATGTTAAGTATATTAATAAACTAATAACTACTTTCTCAGATGTAGTGTGTTTGAATGCAAAAAGTGTAGCCTATAAATTAACAAATGAATATATAATTATATATATATAATATTATATATATATATATATATATATATAATATATATATATATATATATATATATATATATATCTGTACTTTTTATTTATTACTTCTTTTATATCTGTTACAGAAGGTTTAATGACGTACCCACTACCCAGTTTGACTTGTGCATTTATTTAAAGCATGATAGGTGCTCATTACACTTACGGAACATCAGCATGCTCAGAAGATCTGCTGAAGTTCGACTTCTGTGAGGCCTCATTATTATGCCTCCATGGCTAAATACACACTCAATTGGAGCACTAGAGGCAGGCACTGTTAAAACAGTCATGGCAATATTGGCCAGTGATGGGAATTTATCCCTTTTCTGGTGCCAAAACTTTATTGGAGAGCAGTTGTCTAAAATATGAGATTCATCGATCTCTAAGAGGTACCGCGGCAACTGTTCCCTGCGGTTCAAAATCTTCCCAGTTTCAACGTTCTTCTGCTTGGACCGATAGCTTTGATATTTTGCCATTAGTCTCGGAACTTTGGTTTGACTGTTTTATTTCGTCATCGCTGTCTCTGTGTGTCTGCTCATTCTCCGTGCTTGAGTTTCCTGTATAGCATTTTTCCAACACCATTTCTATGAAAAATAAATTGACATATTGGTACTATAAACAGAGGCATGACAATTAGCATAAGGTCTAAATAATATATATATATATATATATATATATATCTATATATATAATATATTATATATATATATATATATATATATATATATATGACATTAATTCAACATCCACTCAGCCCAAAGAGATCTATAATGAATTTTAATGATAAAAAATATACCGGTATAATGAATTCTGTGATAATTTAAAAAATTTATAATGAAATTATAACATACCTTTTATTTCCTCTTTAAGTTCTACTTTAATATCTTTATCAGCTCGTACTTCAATGTCCACCCACTTATATATATAACATATATAATTCTCTATTTAGTGTTTCCATTTTTAATAAAATTAATCTGACGGGGGAGGGGGGGGGGGGCAAAAATTTTTGTAGCGCTAACCTAAAAAAATCCAGACTCACACCCCTCCGCAAGACAAACGTGGCAACTCAAAACAGGGTGACTGATTAGTGAATACCTAGAGTCCCTTACTTTTACAAACTTTCATAAACATTCTGAATTGTGTCTGTTCAACCAAGCCACCATCGTGAATATGCCAATAACATGTATTTTTCATTACGGTCTCGAGAGGTCTCGAAAGGTCTCGGGGAGAAAAACCGAGAACGCGTCTGTCGAGACCGAGACCGAGACCGAGATCTAAATAGCGGAGACCGAGATCTAAATAGCGGAGACCGAGATCGAGATCTGCAAATTGGGTCTCGAGATCGGTCTCGAGACCGAGACCGATCTCGAGACCTACATCACTGTTACATCATAGTTTTGATTACTTTCCAGTGCATCAATAATGTTGTTGTAGTGTTCCACTAGTTGTGATAGACATGATCTGCCTGACTGAAACCCATGTTTGTTATCATTTAATTTTTTTCTGAGTTTCCCAAAAATCATACATTTTCTAACTATTCCTTCAAATATTTTAGTGAGATGAGATGTAAGCGACACTGGCCTATAGTTTTTGTCCTCGGATCGATCTCCTCCTTTATATATTGAGACTATGTTTGCGCTCTTCAGGATGCCCGGTATTTCTACCATGTCTAGTGATCGTCTCCATATCCAATATAGGGGCCGAGCGATTGCATTCTTGCAGTTTTTGATCAGTGTGGCATTTCATTTATCCGGTCCTGCTGCTGAGTGTGCTTTTAGTTTCCGTTTCCCTATAGCTTGTGTAATATCATCTGTCGTAAAGTCGAAGTCCTCATACTTTCCCCTTGTAGTTCTTCTTCAAAGAACGCGTTGCTATCGCATATCAGTTTGTCAGTTTCTTGGAGATGGAAAGATGATTCGTACTGAGCTCTTAATATTTCAGATACTTCTGTTAGATCATCAGATAAAGCACTGTCTTCGTTTTCTAAAGGTCCGATAGTCGTATGGTTTTGCGACTTCCTTTTTGCAAAATTATAGAAGTACTTTGAGTTCACCTTTATCGCTTTTATAGCGTCATCTTCTTTTTCTGTATGCTTCACAATTGGTTCCTGTATGACGCAATCGATACTCTGCAGTTTATCATTTAATATTCTCCTGATGTTGTTATCTTGACAGTTACTTAGGTTTGCAGTCACTCTTCTTCTCTTTCGGAACAATGACCTCTTTTGCAGAGCTGGGCACTTGCGGTTTTTTTTGCGTTTTTTTGCGGTACTGCGGTACTACTACCGCACTACCAAACCGGTACCGCATAACGCAGTACACCGCAAAGGATCGCTGAAAGTACAGCAGTACCGCTACCGCATTCAAATTTCCCGCGGTACTTTCCGCGGTACCGACCAACACGGTAGTACCGCAGTACCGCAGTACCGCAAAAAAAACCGCAAGTGCCCAGCTCTGCTCTTTTGTCTCTCGAACATACTTCTCTTTCCTCTTTGTTGTATTTTTGGGACATGTCTTTCCACAATTTCCAGCGTCTTCTCCTCTAGGGTCATTAACATCTCTTCCGTTGTCTTGGCTTCGAAGATGGTTTTCCAATCTATTACTTCCATGCTGGATGCAACACCTTCCCAGTTTTTAGCTTTGGAGTGAAAATTAAAAATTTCGACTTTGCTTCTTTCTGTTGTTCGCGTTCTTTCCTTTCCTGTTGCTTTTATATTGGTTGTTATTTCAATAAAGTTGTGATCCGATATTATAGTTGAGGATATTTCTACGTTATCAATTAGGTTGCTGTTGTTTGTGAATACCAAATCTAGGCAGTTGTTTTTCTTGTGTTTTCTGTTATTTCTTGCGTTAACATAAATTCATCAGCTATAGCTGGTAGCATTTTTACCTACTCCTGGTATTCCCGTGTGCCCCCCTTGTCCTGGTGTATACATACATTTTTCCTATCCTCTTATATTTCATGAATGGAAAATTAAAATCACCACAAAGAAAAATATTTGTGGTTGGAGAATGTAGATCTTTTACCAAGTTTCTTATTCTCTGTAATGGAATCTGAAAATTTTGAGGTTGGCGTGTTTGGGGGTCTGTACATTACAATTAGTACCATATTTAATTTTTCAACTTTTGGTGCTACACATTCTACGTAGCTGTTTGAGGTACTTATAGTCATTTCTGCCATATGCCTTTCGCGTGTGTAAATAGCACAGCCTCCTTTACGTCTCACTGTTCTGTCGGCTCGGAAGATGTTATAGTTGTCAATTTGTGTTCCTTTTTTGTCAATACTGAATTCACAGTTTTCACAGTTCATCTGGCAGTCCTTTTTAACATCCGCATCCGCACTTCTGACTGCGGATGTTATGCGGATATTACCTCTAATAAATTATGCAATGTACAATTAAATTAGCTTATAAAGTAGCTTATAAGGCCCAGTCATGCACATTTCATGTAAAGTATTAATTATTTATTAATGAACAAACAAATATATAAACCTCAAAATATAAATACCTGCTAACACAGAAAATTGAATGAAACTTGTTTCATTGAATTTTCTGTGGCTGAAACTCTTGAGAAAGTTACTATTTTTATCATAATGAAAGCATTAATATTAATTTTAATTCTTATGCATTGCCTGCCATAATAGTAATATCACGAAATTTGAAAATTATGTCATATATTCATAATTCTATATTATATTGATAGATTAACTAAATATCCGCATCCGCTGATATTGAAATTAAAAATCCGCATCCGCATCCGCAGATGTTGAAAAACTGACATCCGGTCCACCACTAATATATATATATATATATATATATATATATATATCCAAAAGGCTTTGGAATTGTTTTTATTCTTAATTTTCCGTTTTTGTGTAGGATATATATATATATATATATATATATATATATATATATATATATATATATACTACACTAAAACAAGGAAAATTAAGAAAAACTTCCAAAACCTTATATATATATATATATATATGTAAAGAACGACGCTTGTGTAGAAGAGCGTTCCGCACAAGATGAGGAGGGAGAACGAACAAATGAAAAATAAGGTACCTCCCGGGAATCGAACCCGGGATCATCCGATTGCCGGTCAGACATGCTATCCACTACACCAAGGACCTTGATCAATCAGAAGTCGTAATTCTCCTACATACGAGCAGAAACCAATGCCCTGAGGGGGCACCTTCGCATGCCTTACATATATACATTTTAACTGCAAACAACACACAGTTCTTTACATTAATTATACTGTGTGTTGTTTGCAGTTAAAATGTATATATGTACGGCATGCGAAGGTGCCCCTCAGGGCATTGGTTTCTGCTCGTATGTAGGAGAATTACGACTTCTGATTGATCGAGGTCCTTGGTGTAGTGGATAGCATATCTGACCGGCAATCGGATGATCCGGGATCGATTCCTGGGAGGTACCTCATTTTTCATTTGTTCGTTCTCCCCCTCATCTTGTGCGGAACGCTCTTCTACGCAAGCGTCGTTCTTTACATTAATTATACTGTGTGTTGTTTGCAGTTAAAATGTATATATGTACGGCATGTGAAGGTGCCCCCTCAGGGTATTGGTTTCTGCTCGTATGTAGGAGAATTACTTCTTATTGATTGAGGTCCTTGGTGTAGTGGATAGCATATCTGACCGGCAATCGGATGATCCCGGGTTCGATTCCCGGGAGGTACCTCATTTTTCATTTGTTCGTTTTTCCTCCTCATTTTGTGCGGAACGCTCTTCTACACAAGCGTCGTTCTTTACATTAATTATACTGTGTGTTGTTTGCAGTTAAACTATATATATATGTATATATATATATATATATATATATATATATATATATATATATATATATATATATAAGGCCTGTACAATGACCATGTTGACTGAAAATTACAGTACTTGCATAATTTAGCTCTAGAAACAAGCAGAAATATCATGTATCTAACGAAAACACACTTCCATAATTGCGAAAAAAGGCTGTGAAAACTATATCGAAGACACCGCCGAAATAGCAATACAGAACTACACCATATACAGATAGGATATATTTGCCACAAAACGAGAAGGCTGTTGCGTTTACAGCGAAAACACATTCACATGTAAAATGAAGGTAAGCAAATCAAACAGCATAGTCAAAATTCTTATTTTAGAATTAAAAGAACTGAACTTAATCAATATGAACGTGTACAGATCGCCAAACACCACAAAAAAGGGAATTCTAAGTCGTTACAAATGAAACAGAAAACTTGTTAAAATCCCTTAAAACCCCAGCACGAAATATTTTAATTTGTGGGGATTTTAACTTTCCATTCATAACATGGAAGAAAAATGACTAATTTATATATGTTCAGATGTTTCATGGTAACATTACAAAAGATAATAGAACCCAGGCACTAATGCTATTAGATATTATGGAATATTATACACCAAGAAGTCTCTGAAGCGAATAGAAAAGAAACCTTTTTGGATTTAATTTTGACAAAAGCAATGACATAATAATAAATAAAATGGTAATGCACACAAATTTCTGACCATAACCTAATCGATATGCAATTAAAGTCAGCAACCAGGGGCCAAAAACGCATCCCAAAGAGTCAGAAGGAATATTTGAAGGTGTAAATATGAATTCAAAGAAAGTAGATGGGAAAGTGTAAATGTAGATTTAAAGGAAGTAAATTGGAATTGTCACTTCACGAGAAAACTCCAGAAGAAATATTATCTATAAAAGAAAAAGAAACGAAACCCATATTGCTGAAACATGTTCCGAAGAAATAAAAAAGAAAAAGTAGCAAGCTCGAAAGAAAAATCAGGACACTATTTAGACAACGAACACAAACCGTAAAAAAATCTCAGCAGAACTGCAGCAAGAAGACTCAAACTTGAGGAAAAATATGCGAAGTGGAAATGGCCTTAAAACAAACATTCCTCCACAAGACAAACGAGGAGGAAAACAAAGTAGCAAAAAACACACACACACACACACACACACCAAAAAAAATTAACTGAAAATACTTCTACTCGTTTGCGAAAAGAAAAAGAAGAAGTGTAAAGTCAGTTTTGGTCCGCTAAAAGATGGGACGACAGAATACGTAGATGACTCAGAAAATGAACGGACTACTCAAGGAATATTTTAACTCTTTGTTTAGTACCATTAAGTCTGGGAAAAAGTAGAAAATTCAGACTAATTCTTTATCATGGATATAAGTCAACCAAAAACAAGTTCGGACGCGAATCTCTTGATAGATTTAGAGTTCGCGATAGGAGACGTAATTAAGGCTCTATCGCCAAAACGAGAAAATTCGGCACCAGGGCCAGACACATGGAGTGCCACGTTTCTGAAGAAATTTAAAGAGAGTATTACGAAGTCTATATACGCAATATGAGAGAGTGGATAATTAACTTCTGACTAAAAGGACACAACGAGTAGTAGTAGTGCATGGAATCAAATCTGAAGTCTCAAAAGTTGTTAGCTCTGTTCCACAAGGTACAGTATCAGCTCCCTTACTGTTTATAATAATGACTGCAGACGCTGATGCAGATATTAATGACAGTATCGTACCTTGTTTCGCGGATGACACAAAGATATACAAGGAAATATCAAACGAAGATGATATAGAAAATTACAAAATGACATTGAAACATTGTACAGGTAGGTGGAAGACAACAATATGAAGTTTAACGAAGAAAAATTACAACTTATAAGATATGGTAACTAGAAGGTGCTACAGAATGAAAGATACAAAATACTGCAAGCCAAACAGACAGCACCAAACCAAAGAGACAACACCAACACCAAACATCTTGGAGTAATAATGTCATCGAATGAAGAGCTTAGAAAGCATTAAAATCACAACAGCTATTAAAATAATGGAAATTATCTGGAAGAACTTCCACAGCAGAAAGCAAACATCATGCTAAAATTATGGAAGAGTCTAGTCCAGGGGTCACCAACCTGGGCGGTAGCGCCCACTAGTGGGCTCACGTTAAAGGTAATTAAACATTTATTTCATTACACTTGTCAACACTCATTTTATTGCCAATCATATTAGAGTGATTTTGGGGTAACTTTGTGGTGCTGATTCCGAATATGACATCGGTTTTGCTAGATTGGCTCTAATTTATGAGATAATTGGTACCCCATTGAAACACGTAAAAATGCAAAAAATTTAATGTTCAGGCGGAGCCTACTTACAAATCGCATTGAAATTGTCTCAAATCATACAAAAGTAAACACATGAAATACATAATGGCATTTTATTCGGTATAATAACAGATAAACACAGTAAGCTGATTCGCATAATTACAATTAATGTATAGTAAATCTCTGTTTGTACGATTCTCTTTTATGTGGGTTATCAGGACAATCACGTTGGAGGTTCCAGCAATAGTCTGCCATCATGTGTCTGTCCCATCTGCCTTGATACCTTTCCTCCATCACTTTGATATCTTGATGAAACCTCTCCCCTTGTTCCTCGCTAAAATCACCAAGATTACCTGGAAATATGTGTAAGTGGCTATGGAGAAAGTGTACCTTTATGCTCATATTAGTACCCAACTTTTCAAAGTTTGTGAGCATGTTTTGCACCAGTTCTTCATAATTGTCTGCTTTGTGGTTACCCAAGAAGTTCTTGACAACTGAGACATAACTGCACCAGGCAGAAGCTTCAACACCATTCATAAATTTTGTGAAATTAGAATCCTTGATAAGTGTACGGATTTGAGGGCCATCAAAGATTCCAGCTTTTAGTTTTTCCATACTTAGTCCAGAGAACGATCTACAAATGTATTTGAAGCAGACTTTGACAGACTGAGGTCCCGTATCAGATCATTGAGTTCGTCTTGGGAGAACTGCTGAGGTGTTGAAATGCTTCCTTCATAGTCACTTCCACTACTACCACCTAAGTCCTGAATTTCTTCAAATTCTGACAACGGAAGGTCGGGCAGTGTGGTAAACACTGGTATGGGAACGTCTTCGCTGTGTGACACAGGTCGCCTTGCTGATTCCAAATTGGGATAATCCCACTTGAGTTTCTTGTATCGATTGAAACCTTTCACATTAACCACACTGTCAACTGACTACTGGTTGGGTGGCCGATGACTTATATACGGAGGGGGAATATTCTAGAATGATCGCGGAGTAAGCACTAAGAATACTCGCGTGTCTCACCATCTAGAATGTTCCGGTAGTTTCCCATATGCACGCGTTATGGTTACGTTTCCTATTAATTGAGCGTATTCATTATCTCAAGAACTAGAGCCAAATCGGAAAAACTACTTTCATTTTGGAATTCAGCAACCCCAAAATACCCTAAATTCGTACGAATTTCCTTGGCAACGAAACAAATTTTTTTTTTTGTTGAGCTGTGTTATTTATTTTATCGATTATGTTGATTTATTCTTTTTGATCTAAGGTGGGCGATAAGCTTTTTTAATTTTCAAAAAATCGTAAAAGTGGGCGGTGAACAAAAAAAAGGTTGGTGACCCATGGACTCTAGTCCAACCAATAACTGAATATTGCTCAGTACTCACAAATCCATACAGAAAACGAGACATTGTGGACATAGAAGCTATACAAAGGACTTTTATGTTTAAGATAGAGGAAAAGAAAGATGAAGACAGCTAGTTTCGACTGTAATCCTTGAAACTCTACTCCCTGGAAATAACACACGAGCGGTACACAATAATATACGTATGGAAAATATTTGAGGGTTGTGTCCCTAACCTTAGAAATGAAATAGAAACACAGTGGAATGAGAGAAAAGACAGACTGGGACAGGGGGGGGCCATGAAAAAGAGGGTGGAAAATACCCTCAAAATACGTAGACGGAAACTTTCAATGTTCTGCCCAAAGAAGTGAGGAACAGCCAGCAGACCAACCAGAATAATTTCAAGAAAGAATTGGACATGCGGATGCCAAACTTTGACATTCGTGCGGATGCGGATGTTCATGCAGAAATATGTCAGCTTGATAATATGATAGTTTAAATTCATCTTTAATTTATTAATTGACTTTCGATTTTTGGTTAGTTGTAAATATTAGATATTCGATAATATTAGATATTAAATATTAGATATTCGATAATATTAGATATTAAATATTAGATATTATTATTTTGTAATTATAATTTTTTTACATACTGTACACTCTTTTTTTGGACGAGTTTTCGCCACACAACTGTGTGTTACCAGGATGCGGGACAGGGACTCAACTCGTCTTGCATCCCACCAACCACTTTCCCCAACCACCACCCTTTGGAAAGTAGTGTGCTTATGACATTGTTATGTATTGTAGCAGAACAATTAATTATACAAATACACAACAGACATTGCCAGTTACATTGAAGATCAAATGAAGGCTGCACAAGTTTCAGTATTTGAACTGAATGAGGGGCAAATTGTGCTTCAAAAAATAGCAATTTAGTAAATAGTACACATCCGCAACATCCGCATCCCGCAGGCGCGGGTGCAGATGCGACATACATCACTTATATATATATATATATATATATATATATATATATATATATATATATATTATATATATATATATATATATATATATATAGGCATAATGAATTGCATAAAACGTGTATCTCACAAATGAGATATGTACCAGAACTTGGATGGTGCGTGCCGTAGATGCCTGCCTGATGTACAATATAGTATACGTACGATATAATCTTTAAGCCAATTGCGATTCCCATCCTCGTGCTATGATAACACTCTTATATTTCATTTATGATAATGATAAAAGAAATATATTTTAAAGCTTTGATTTATTCCGGCTCGAAAAGAATTCCAAATATTCATAAACGGTCGAGTCTGCGAGACCAGCGAATCTTATTAATAATTCAGATATTTGGCTGGTATGACAGAGGAGAAAATAGAAGGAAATGTGGAGAGAGAGAGAGAGAGTTACAAGGAAAAGAAGTACCTCAAAAGGCATTGCGGCCCATACCGAGGAGGTACCAATGGCAATGGGTGCCAGAGAAAATTTTCTACACCCTCAAATAGTGTGCAAGATTTCGTCTAACCTTTTCTTGAACTGATCCACAGAGGAACTGTTCACAACTTCTCAAGGTAACCTGTTCCACGTGTCACAGATCTTATATGTAAAGTAATTCCCACACACACTAGTCCTAAACCGTTTCAAATCCAACTTCCAACCATTGCTGCGAGTTGGGTTATCATTTAAACTAAACATGCTTCTAAAATCGACATCGTTGAACCCGCGTAAGAGCTTGAAAACCTCGATCAGTTGACCGCGCAGCCTCCGAGTTTCCAGCAAAAACAAGTTCAGGGCGCGTAAGCGTCGATTGTAGCCCATATGCCTAACGGAAGGGATTAACTTTGTGGCCCTCACCTGCACTCGCTCCAGCCTCTCAATATCTTTCCTGAGGGTGGGCGACCAAAACTGCACAGCATACTCCAAGTGCGGCCGAACCAGGGAATTGTACAGAGAGAGCACAATCTCCTTGTTCCGAAACTGAAATTGCCTCCTAATATAACCCAACAGCTTCTGGGCTTTCTTTTCAACCTTTACGCACTGTTTGGTAAACTTAAGGTCGCTGCTAATTAGCACACCCAAGTCCTTTTCCAAATCAGTCGCCTCGATATTACTCCCCAACATCGAGTAGTCCGACATGGGATTGGCGTAACCAATGTGCATCACTTTGCATTTACCCAAGTTAAGCGCATTTGCCATTTTTCGGACCACACTCATATCCTATCAAGGTCCACACGCAGTTCCTCGATCGCTTCGGGCGTCCCAACATTGGCCCCAAGCTTGGTTTCATCAGCGAATTTGGCGATCCGACTGACGATGCCACCGTCGATATCATTTATGTAAATGATAAATAACATGGCCCAAAAACGGAACCCTGAGGAACCCCACTAGTGACCGAGGCCCAACCTGAACTAACCCTTTTAATTACAACCCTCTGCCGCCTATTCTTCAGCCAGTTTTGAATCCACCTACCTACTTCCCCACCAATACCCAGCGCGCGGACTTTCGCCATTAGCCGGCGGTGAGGTACCTTATCAAAGGCTTTCTGAAAGTCGAGATAAAGTATATCAATCGTCCTACTCTTATCATACTCACTCAACATGACGTGGAAAAACTCGAGCAAGTTGGTGAGACACAACCTATGCCGTCTAAACCCATGTTGGGAGTCCCCAAGCAGCTTGTAGGAATCCAAATGGTCAACGATCCTATCCGCTATTATCCCCTCTAATAATTTACCTACAACTGAAGTGAGACTAATGGGACGATAGTTCCCTGGACTTTCGTGATCCCCTTTCTTAAAGATAGGGGTCACGTTGGCTTCCCTCCAGTCACCAGGCACCTGGCCCGTCTCCAACGATTTGTTGAAGACTGTAGCCAGGTGGGGAGCCACCTGGTCGCGCACCTCCCGCAACACTCTGGGGAGAAACTGGTCTGGCCCAGGAGCCTTAAACGCGCTCAGTTTGTCTATTCTATCGGCAACGACTGTCGCGGTACATCGAACACTATCCAGGCCAGCACCTTCGTGCCTCACGCCTGGCTCGGGGATGACGCACTGACTCCTTAGGGTTCCCCTTGCAGAGGCTTGCCACCCGTAGTTCTTCGTTACGTTTCGCTAGCCTAACCTTCGCCTTCACTTCCCTACACAGGCGGACATACGCTTCAGTGTTCTCATGGGAACGATTGGCCTTCGCCCTCCTATACGCTACTTTCCTATTTCGGATAGCCGAAGCGATGTCACGATTGAACCACTTAGGCTGCGTTGAAGCAGGGGTGACCGGTTTTGAGGGTATGGCAGCAGACTGCAGCACCATAAACTCGTCCCGGAATGCACTCCACACTCCCTCAACATCGCCCCGACCTCTAACCCCATCTCACCTACGCTATCCCTGAGGCTAACAAAGTCCGCCCGCCGGAGATCGAGCTTACTGCCTCTCGAGTTACTACGCTTCACCCGAGGGACGCACACACGGAACCTAATCAGACCGTGATCACTCCCGCCCAACGATTCGTCAACGGTGAGGCCAGTGACGAGGTTGTCTTCGGTCGTGAATACTAAGTCTAGAACGCTTTCGCCTCGTGTAGGCTCATTGACCCACTGAGTGAGGAAGTTCTCATCAGCAAAGTCAACTAGCCTCCTCCTTCAGCATCAGCAGTCCTGTCTTCCCACTTTATGCCGCGACAGTTGAAGTCTCCTAAAACTACACAACCCTATCCCCTAGCAGGCTACGGAGTTCGGTGTACAGGGCTGTATCCTCCTCGAGGAGGAGATGCGGAGGTCTGTACACCAAGATTAACCTATAGTTCGTCCCTCCCACGTTCAGATCGACGCCAAGCAGCTCCCGTTCCGACCGGAACTGGCAGTCAACCGGACTCAACGTGTCCCTGACGTATATTAGTACCCCCCCCCTCCCACGGGTGCGGTCTTTGCGAAACATTCTATACCCGGGAATTTCGAACTCCCCAACGTAGTCCCTACGATCAGTATGAATCCAGGACTCGGTGATAGCAACGATATCCTGGTATTCTGATGCTAAGAGCGCCCGTAGCTCGCAAAACTTGTTCCTAATCGACCTAGCATTAAAAAGCATTGCACGGAGGGAGCCTTCCCTATTCTGACCGCCCCCTAGCACGACCCGTTTCCCGAACAGCCAGGGCTGTCGGGAGTTGAAGAGCCCCTCACAACGAGGGGGCAACTTCCGCAGGAGCCTGAGCCCCCTCCAACGTGGAAGGAGGGTCACCCACCTGTACCTGGACGCACCCTTCAGTTGAAGGTACGTCCGCCACCGGCTCACATCATCTCTCCCCGGTGGGGGCCCATCATCTCTCCCGGCTCGACCTCACCATTCTGTATAGGTGCCGGTCGAGCAGCGCGCCTAGCACACCTTTACCCTTGTTATTGAGGTGGACACCATCCCTCTGGTAAAGGTCCCACCTACCGAAAATGCGTCGAAGGGGTCAATAAACCTCACGCCCAGCGGGACGCACAAGTCTTGCACCCTCTCGTTGATGCCAATGACCTTACTGAGCGCGTGGTCACTGGCATTCATCGCGGTAAAATACCCATAACATTCCCCTGTCTGTCTTCAGTTTTAGATCATCCGCAAGAGACATGATCTCGGTGATGATCCCTTCTGTAAGACCTACCCTACCGCCTTTGAGGAACAGGTCGTTGCCACCAGCGTGGACAACGATCGCAGTCCTCCGACTAGCCACGCGCCTTCTCTACCTCCTTCCTTAAGTGCGCCGTTCCCCGCCCAGGTAAGCACCTTACCTTCCTCCCATCCCGGTTTGCAGAAGCAAAGTACTTCTCCTGGCCCCTGATCTGCGAGTCCCAATCAAAACGGTGTCTTCCTCCTTCGAGCACAGGAGACTAAAGCGGTTGGAGGTCCTGACAGGGGCAACTGGGGTCTCAGGCTTCGGCTTCGCAGCCTTCTTGCCCGAGACCTTTCGAAACCCGTCGCCACCCATACACGCAGTTACACCACCCGACCCACCCGACCGGCAGCTACATCCTTCGGTTTCTTTGGGCCATCAGTAGGCCCCTTCCCACCCTTTTTCTTTATCGGCCCCTTCCCACCCTTCTTATCGCCCCTTCCACCCTCTCTATCAGCCCCTTCTTTACGCCCTCCACCTTGCCCGCGGTTCCGTGCATTCCACGTGGGTCGCTGGCGATTCTCACACTGATTTTGTACCCTGGCCCCGGTTGCACCTCTACCCTTTCTCCGCGGTCCCGAGCTCTGTCCAGTCCATCGCTGGACCGCCTTTCCATGGCAGCTATCCTATCAATGAGCTCCGGGTGGAGGGCGCAGCCGCGTCAGTGACCGCCGCACCTCCAACAGCCGGTCTGGACGACTCGAGCCGCCGGACCCTCTCCTCTAGCTTCTCGTAAAACCGCATGAGTTCGCAAAAGCGGCACATGCTGGAGTGGTTGATCTTCTCGAAGCAGGCTTCTTTGAAGTTCGTCACCCACTGGTTTACTTCACACCTCGCACATTCAGCCTTCAGTTTCTGCGGTCCAGTCATTGTAATTTTTTTTTTCGAACTCTGAATACTCTGAATAAGATAAAGCGTTCTAGCAATGAAAACTATCAAAAACGTTCTGACCAGTATATAAAAAAGGGGGGGGGGTGAATTCTTCCCGCGCGTAGACGCATCCACCTATTTGCAAGTGACGTTCATCCCTTCCAGAAGACTACACCTCTCGCTGCTGCCGCACCGACCAAAGGTCTCCCAGGGCCGGACAGTCCCAAACGTGTCGCAGCTACCAACTGACAAACACTCGCGACGCAGGCGTCACGGATTTCCCGCCAGGAGCGACAGCGAGATGCAGCCCCTTACTAAGTCTTACTAGTCACTCACAAGCGGCCAGACTCTTAGAATCCAGTGTTCAAGGGATATCCCACCAGACCCAGAGGCTACGCCCGAGACTTTACGCTGGCCTGGCAGCCAGCTGGGCAGTAAAGCTCTCTCACCTCAGAGCAGTACAGCCAAGCACCATCAATTGGTCACCAAAGAACGGTCGCAGGGGGCTGGTCAGGCCATTACGCGTTAGGAATGGGCTTAACGGGGCACTAGCCACACTCCATTCATCGCGCCCCTACGCCTGGGACCCCTCCATCCCAGTCTCTCACAACCTACGAGCGTTAAATGGTGTTATTTATAGAGGTTCCAAAGCCTCTCTTCCCACGCATGAGGTAGCAGTAGGGTCCTAATAGTAAAAGAAGAGAAAAAGACTTAATACTAAAAGAAATTTTTTTTTTTCAGTCAGAGGAGAACATCCTTAACGTAAGCTAAAAGGACAGAGTAGGGATGGGATGGGGTCCTAGTAACCCACGGGACAGGATTGTACAACAGACTTCACCCGCCCTCCCTCCCTCCCTCCCTCCCGAGAGAGAGAGAGAGAGAGAGAGAGAGAGAGAGAGAGAGAACCTAAAGGAACTGGCAGCCAATTTCTCTAGAATCCCACGACTCGGGACCGGAGGGCTGTCACACCCCAAGTACAAAGTTTACAACACCCCCAGAAGAAATGTGCATAACCTTTATACCCCCTGCGGAGAACCTTTATACCCCCTGCGGAGAGAGAAAGAGAGTTACAAGGAAAAAAAGTACCTCAAAAGGCCTTGCGGCCCATACCGAGGAGGTACCAATGGCAACGAGTGCCAGGGAAACATTCCTACACCCTCAAATAATGTGCAAGATTCGGTCTAACCTTTTCTTGAACTGATCCACAGAGGAACTGTTCATAACTTCTGAAGGTAACCTGTTCCACGTGTCACAGATCGCATTTGGTACGATTGGTCCAATGACGATTGGTCCAATACCGATTGGTCCAATGACGATTGGTCCAATACCGATTGGTCGAATGACGATTGGTCCAATACAGATTGGTCCAACTGGTAGCGTATACAACGACGAGTATAGCTTAAAACCAATAGTTTACGTGGAAATGTTGGGGTTCGACTTACAACATTATTGTGTTAGATTTCATAAGAGTCACATCTCTTTTCCCTTTACAACTGCTTTTGTGAAACCCATGGAGCGGCGTGTGTGCCAAATAGTGTTATCCGAAAGAGGAAAGGAAAAACCCTATGCACCGTAATGTAGAGGTACGTGGTCTATACGGGGGCTCGTCCCCGTACCCCCGAGACCTAAATCATACAATGGGATAAGTGTGTGGAGGAACTGTACCCACCATGCCTGGGCAGCCGGAACAAGGAACAAACTAATGTAAAGGGTAAATACGACATTATAAACATTTTTCATTTATTACATACCAATAAAACCTTTAAAAGCAATATAATAAGTTTGTTTCAAATAAAAAGAAGGATTAGTATTATTATACTTCTGTACACCACCAGTATTTCCAAATATTAAATCGCCATAATTAACAAATCTATCTGTAGTAGAAAACCAAGGTTGTCTCTTACTAAAAATATTAGCATTACCACCATAGGCTTTAATCTGATACTGAATACCTGAGACTGCATTTTTCTCTTAGTTAATAAGTATGCTTTATGCTTTTAGTTTAATATGTAGCTTTTAGCTATAGTATGTTTTATAAATAAACAAAGTAATATGTAGCCTTTAGCTATAGTATGCTTTATAAATAACAAAGTAATTTCAAATAATTACACTGCCCAACAAAAAAAAACTTTTTTGCTGGTGATTTAATTCTAAGACCTGTTTCTGGATAATATTGATGTGCTGATTTAAAAAATCACCTTAGATTTTGTCCCTCACATCAGGTTTTCGTGCAATGTGCAATGCAATATGCCTATTTTGGGTGATCCATGAAGGGCACTTATCAAAATTGATGATTTTTGAGACCTGTTAACAGCTGTTTTGCTGTTAAAATTTTATCTGTGGAATACGCAAATCTGTGCATTAAATCTAAAGGTCATGTACAACATATTAAAATCTTGGGTATCTGTGATTTCCCCAGGTGTGAGCGTGACGTCATGATCATGGATTCATTTTTTGCTTATTTAAACACTTTTAATCACTTTGTGTCAATATTACCATTGTATATTAAAGTTCACTCCCTGCACAATTGTTTACTTTTCCATGCTGATTCTGAGTATGTAAAAACTTATTTTTTGAAAAGAAAAAAATTGGTCATAACCCTGCCAAAATGCGATATCTCCGTATTTGATTGCTCGAAAACCTGACGTGATAGGCAAAAACTAAGGTGATTTTTTAAATCAGCACACCAAAGTTACCTAAAAACAGGTGTTAGAATTAAATCAGCAAAATTGGTGTTGGGCAGTGTTATTATATCAATTTCTGTAAATAAAGTTTTTTCTAAATTTCATTTAACTTCATTCCATTTAACGCCCAATTGGACGAATTGTCTGATTGGACCAATCGGCATTGGACCAATTGTCATTGGACCAATTGTCTGGGACCGCACAGATCTTATAGGTAAAGTAATTCCCACACACACTAGTGCTAAACCGTTTCAAATCCAACTTGCAACCATTGTCGCGAGTTGAGTTATCATTTAAACTAAACATGCTTCTAAAATCAACATTGTTGAACCCGTGTAAGAACTTGAAAACCTCGATGAGTTGACCGCGCAGCCTCCGAGTTTCCAGCGAAAACAAATTCAGGCCGCGTGTCGATTGTAGCCCATATGCCTAACGGAAGGGATTAACTTTGTGCCCCTCGCCTGGACTCACTCCAGCTTGTCAATCTTTCCTGAGGGTGGGTGACCAGAACTGCACAGCATACTCCAGGTGCGGCCGAACCAGGGAATTGTACAGAGAGAGCACAATCTCCTTGTTCCGAAATCGAAATTGCCTTCTGATATAACCCAACAGCTTCTGGGCTTTCTTTTCCACCTTTACCACTGTTTGGTAAACTTAAAGTCGCTGCTAATTAGCAAACCCAAGTCCTTTTCCAAAGTAGTGGCCTCGATATTAACTCCCCAACATGGAATAGTTGAGAGAGAGAGAGAGAGAGAGAGAGAGGAGAGAGAGAGAGAGAGAGAGAGAGAGAGAGAGAGAGAGAGAGAGAGCGCGCGCGCGTTAGTTATTAAAACAAAAACAAAAATCAAGAAGTGAAATTCCACGAATGAGATGAATGTCGAAGCGCGTCTCGACGGACTCGTAATCCGGAGTAATTGTCTATTTCCTTGAGAAACAACTTAAGCTACTGGAAATTGTATACAACCTTTATTTCGTATTGTACCAGATCCATGAGGAAGCAAACATCACCCTGTTTGCTAAGGGAGAAACCCAATAAGTGCACCAGTAATTTAAACCTAAAGGTGCTATCCCATTAGATTCAAAATCCCTCGACCCAGATACAAAATAGTTAGTGAAATACGGAACCCATTTACCGTAGACTTGAGCGCATTATTCCTTGTCCTTTATGGGAACTTGTCTTGTATAATACAATTGAACGCCAGTTTTCTATTGATCTCCTGTTGCTTTTCAACTAATGGATGGCCAGGGAGGTTTTACAGCCTTTCCATATCGATAAATGGATGAAGTTAACAGCAGGTATTTAGCTAAAGGGCGCGTTAGACCGCCTCCAAACGAGATTAATGAAATAGGCTTGATTAAATTTCCTCGCTGAATTTGACGATGGTGGCGTTTTATCTTTTATTAATCCTCTGTGATGCGCTATTTGGATGTTATTGCCATTATATTCTTTTTTTTTAGTTTACATCTTGTCTTTAATGGAAATTACTTACTTATATTTGTTTTTAATTAATTAATTAATTAATTAATTAATTAATTATTTTCAAAATTGCGTCGATGTATCATTTGGGAGTTGGAGGCATTTTGGATCTGAACATTAAAAGTAGATTTACATCAAAAGTAGATGTACCAACAGTTGTTTAATCGAACTGAGTCCATGTTTAATAAACGTACGAATAATACCTCCGAGTAATTTCAGGCGGTTCCCACTTTATGACTGGGTTTCGGAAAGCCTATTTATTTTAGATCCGATTTTACTGTATCTCTCCTAATTAGAGGAATTTGGTGAAAGAGGGAGATGTTTGCAACTGCCTTTCCGCTGTTCCAGTCTAACATTCTCGTTTTTTTTTCTCCTGCAGAACCAAGCCCTTGCGCTGGGTATCAGTGCCGCATGCTCTGTCCCTTTGACTTCGAGTTGGATGAGGAAGGATGCCCTCTTTGCCAGTGTCGTGATCCGTGTCATGACGTCACTTGCCCCAAGGGAAGCACGTGCTTCATGGAGGAAGTGCCATGTGCCAATCAGCCTTGTCCACCCCTACCTACATGTAAGCATTCATAGCTTTTTTTACACACATTATATATATATATATGTGTGTGTGTGTGTGTGTGTGTGTGTGTGTGTGTGTGTGTGTGTGTGTGTGCGCGTGTGCGCGCGCGCTTTTCGTCTGGCAAACCCGTTTCTCTGTTTGCTGATTGTTCAAACATTAGCTGAGTTAGTCAACGTCCTCTGAATGTGATTTCAAAAATTCCTTTTTAAATTTAAGGTTGAAAGTTTAAAGAAATGAATGTTACAATTTCATTTTGTCAAAAAAAAAAAAAAAGTAAATAAACATTTATTAGATTAAAAGTCGAATTTCGAGTTTTGTACTTAGATTTTTTTTTTTTTTTTAATCTCATTTTTGAGATGAAAACTCCGCTTCTCCTTCAAAGTGTAAAATGTCATTCGTTTATTTTGAGGTGAATGTAGACAGTCACATTTGTTAAAATAAATTTTCATTACCGAGAGTCGCTTTTTTAATTTATTTATTTTTTTAATAAAAAAACGTATTAGAACCCATCATAAAAAAATAGCCAACCATTATTCCTATTTTTAAGGAATATATTTATACTTATGCGTTTAGGAATATATAAATACTGTGTGTATATATATACAGCTGTGCGATACAGCGCAAAGTAACCATTTTGGTCTTGTTTATAGTTTCTTTAAACTTTTTTGTAAGATATTTCATAGTTTTCCAGATGGAAGATATGGAAAAGGCGTTCCTCTATATTAATATTGTACGTGTGGAAGAAAGGAGACGTCGTTTTGTACAGTACTTCAAATGTAGTGTGATTCTTTACGAAATTTAGTTGACGACTAATATAAAATATTAATATTATTTGTAAAAATAGTCACTACAAGGATTATATTTATGCGTACGAATGTGATTTTGTATCCATGGTTACCTAAACAATTTAATGTAACTTACCGTCTAATAATGAGTGAAGAGAGCCAGAAAATGGAACAACGCTCAGTCCAGACTAATGTGGGAGTCGAAACCATGATCTCAGGGTCTTCCTTTCGTTTATAGGAAAATGGCGTTACCTTATGGTTACGTACGCTGGATAATTTACCATGTACTCTTTAAATTTAACGAATAATTTAAAGGAAAATGCTCGTAAAATGTGCATTACCAAACCAGAATAGTACACTTTAGTATAAGTTTCAGTAAGAGAGACCCTTGATCCTGTCTATGGTAACTGATGAAGCGCTATGATAACATTATTGTGGCAAAATAGTGCAAACTAACATTCATATACAGATTTTGCTAAGTCAGTTCATAGATGTAACGATAAGAGTAGCAAATAAACTGAAAAATAATGGCTAACAGGCGAAGGTGGAATAAAATTTATGACTGCTCGATGGGCACAAGCAAATAACTGCAAATCCAAGGAATGTCATCAGAATTTGAGGTCCGTTTCCTCAGTAGTACATAAACAGTATTTGTTACAATACTATACATTATCATACTATTTAATGTAGAAATGAAATAAGTAGTAATAGTGCAGTAACTTCTGATTAAGATTAAGTATGCACACAAAATGAAGTCTGCACACACACACACACACAATAATAACACTGGCCAACAAAATGAAACATTTTTCCTCATCACAAACATGATCACACTTTACTTAATGCATTTTCCGCGCTGATTCCGAATCTGGTTTTATTATTTTCTAGCACGTATAGTTATATAGATACACTGGTTTTGATATTTTTAAGTTTTTGATATTGCTATAAGAAAATTTATGGATGTATAGATCACACTTAGGAATGCTAAACAACAAATACATCATATACTTTATTCAATGTACTTATAAATAAAGAATATATACATTATTTTATTAAAAGCGCTGTGAGTGTGATTTCCTTTTGTAAATTTGGCCTGGATTGTCACGATACAGCATCCAACAATGGTCCGCCATCATGCTTTCATTCCAATATCCTTGGTAGCGCTTCTCCATCATCTGAATATCTTGATGGAAGCGCTCTCCTTGCTCGTCACTCACTGCACCAAGGTTTTCAGGAAAGAAATCTAAGTGGGAATGCAGGAAGTGAATTTTTAACGACATTCGACACTCCATTTCTTTGAAGGCATCAAGGAGGTTCTTGAATCCATCCTTATACGCAGGTGACTTGTTGCTTCCAAGAAAGTTTTCACATATCCATTTGAACGCCAGCCAAGCCTTCAATTCCAGCGGACTTAGGACTTTTTCAAATTCAGTGTCATTCAAAACCTCCCTTATTTGTGGCCTAACAAAAATTCCTTCCTTCAATTTTGCTGCAGTAACCTTCGGAAATTTCCTTGAAAGGTATTGGAACCCTTCATAATTGACTTTACCCATTGCTTTAACAAAATTCTTCATTAAACCAAGTTTAATGTGAAGAGGTGGCAGATAGATCTTTTGGGGATCCACTAAAGGGACAGACTGGACATTGCTTATCCCTGGGACATATGTATACCTAAGTGGCCAGTCACTTTTGGTGTAATGTTCTATAGTGGCGCGACTGTCCCACGGGCAAAGGAAACAACAAAATTTTGTGAATCCTGACTGCATACCCATAAGCATTCCTATAACTTTTAGATCTCCACAAACATTCCATTGATGACTGTCGTATTTGATTGCCTTAAGTAGTATATCCATATTGTCATATGTCTCTTTTAGATGGACGGAATGGGCAATGGGGATGGATGGCATTATATTACCATTATGCAAAAGAACTGCTTTCAGGGGTCATTCTTACATTGTCGAGGCATGTTGACTGACCTGAGCAAACTATAAAGTAAAAAAAAATGTACACCAACTTGACACAACAAGTTCTTGGACTGGACTGATCTTTTGACACACAAAGCACGGCGTTGTTGCCTGAATCACAATGCTGCTAGACGTAAAAGCTCACACCTGAAATACATAAGATGTATAATTAAGATAATTGAAATCAATAAGATGAATAAACTAAAAAAACACAATAAAATAAACACAATCAAATGTTGAAATATTAGTATTTTGCCTATTTAAAATGGTTAAATCTGTGTAGTTATATATATGCCTTCATCTTGAAAACTATACGTGCTAGAAAACATCTGAATGCAGTTTTGGAATCAGCGTGAAAAATGCTAACCAGCCACCACAAAGTTTACTCTGATGAAAAATCTTTGTTGACCAGTGTAATAGAAGAAACAACAGAATACCAACTCCTTTTTATAAAGCTTCTATCAAAGCAAAATTGGAATATCTTTCGCTTCTCGCTAGAAGGAATACTGGAGACATTTTACAGTATGAAAAATATGAACAAACAGACTTTGATTACGAGGAAAGATTAAGGGAATTAAAGTTGCGCTGCTTGGAAAGAAAACAAGTTTCCTACACAATGATCATCACGTGGAAATTAACAGGATTTACCTTATCTATCTAACCTTGAAACGAACTTTATTATCTCTAAACAACAATGGAAAACAAGCAAAAAGAAATGAGAGAATTTGCAGCATTCCTAAGCTGAAAATCAAACGTAGAACAATCTCATCAATTCAACGGAAAATTAAACACCTGGCTCAGGTGCCTTCAGAGCCGCAGCCGCGATTTCGACATACATGTAAAAATGAGTATTCGCGAGAAGGCTTTAAGAGGGAGGAAGTTCATAAAGACTACACACACACACACACACATATATATATTATGAAAATTATTTCACGAAAGTTTTATTCATCATATATATATATATATATATATATATATATATATATATCACACACAGTGGTGTAGTGCTAAATAAAGAAGTGAGGGAACGCATTTTGAAAGTGTTACTCAGATGCGGTGGGGGACAATGGCGAGCGCGGCGAGCCCATACAGCTGGGGGTCCGGGGGCACTGTAAGCCCCCCGGGAAATCTTTTGAAATCTGACCAATTTCAGGGATTTTTTGAGGTCATATGCACTGGATATTAGGATATATTCCAAGGTTGAAGATGCAGTATTTCCAGTGTCATTAGATATACGACATCCAGTACGATCAATAAAAATAGCTAACAACTGGAATGATTAACTAAAAAAAGTTAACAACTGGTACGCCGTGGTGACTGTTTCACCAGATCTTTATAGGCTAGCATTGCCTCAGTCGAAGCTAAAAGAAATGAAGCAGTTAATGATTCTTTCTCATATTTCTTCTAGGGGTGGGAATTAAAATTTCATGACGTTAGAGATTTGTAAGTTCGGATTTATTTGAAATAGTGAGGGAACGCCGTTCCGTCTACTAAAAAAAGTAAGGGAACGCCGTTCCCACGCGTTCCCACAGCACTACACCACTGTGTTATATATATATATATATATATTAGCGGTGGACCGGATATCCGCATCCGCATCATTTTTAACATCCGCATCCGCACCTCTGACTGCGGATGTTATGCGGATATTACCTCTAATAAATTATGCAATTTACAATTAAATTAGCTTATAAAGTAGCTTATAAGGCCTAGTCATGCACATTTCATGTAAATTATTAATTATTAATGAACAAACAAATATATAAACCTCAAAATATAAATACGTGGTAACACAGAAAATTGAATGAAACTTGTTTCATTGAATTTTCTGTGGCTGAAACTCTTGAGAAAGTTACTATTTTTATCATAATGAAAACATTAATAATAATTTTAATTCTTATGCATTGCCTGCCATAATAATAATATCACGAAATTTGAAAAATTGTCATATATTCATAATTCTATATTATATTGATAGATTAACTAAATATCCGCATCCGCGGATATTGAAATTAAAGATCCGCATCCGCGGATATTGAAATTAAAGATCCGCATCCGCATCTGCATCGGCAAATGCTGAAAAACTGACATCCGGTCCACCACTAAATTATATATGTATGTATATGAAAATTATTTCACGAAAGTAACACGTGATCATTAAATTTTCAGTTGTATCTTCAAAGGCCGGAAACAATAGCTAATTAATTAGTTCTATCTTCGTCTGCCTTTATCATTCATGTTCTCTCGTGCCACTTCCCAAAGAGTCCGTCTCTATAATGAAGGTCCTTCTCGAGTCAGCTTCTAACAAACTAACTAACATCAAACACTAACATTTCTATGAAAGTTAGGAAACAAGGAGCGGTATACATTAGCCCCAAGCCCAGAGAAATATAATAGTTTCCTCAAATAAATTTTAAAATGATCCTAACCCCCACCCCACCCCACCCCTTAACCCACTCTCTTTGTCAACTTCGCTTTCCGTTTTCTTTATACCATTACGAGCAAACGAAGTAAGGGAGACTCGTGAATTATGGTGGTTTGTATCTTTTGCTCGTCTAAACAGCGCAGCAAATGAGCTTTTCCTCGTGAAGATAGGTTTCCTGTGAGAAAAATATTTTAAGTTTACAGTTACAAGACGAAGTATATAAAAACTCAACTCTATTTAGTTTTAAGTCGTAAAATGGAAACACACACACACACACACACACACACACACACACACACACACACACACACACACTTGTATGTATATTTTTTATCCTCACAATTTTCTGTGTAAATGGTTAAGAAGGTCATCACATTTAAAAGACAAAAAAATAAAGCAATAAAAAATAAGCCTTCGCTGAGGTGTCAAATTTCATAGTAGACTTATTTATCCAACTTTATTATAAGAAGAAACGGATCAAAGGAGGTTAGGTTAGGATTGGTTAAATTAGGTTAAGATAAGCTTATAACTGTGATAATTGTGCGAGAAATATATGCTAAAATTTGCTAAACAAGTTTGATAATATCGCGAACCAACTTTTGGCCTTATTCACCGAAAGTACTTCCACTTGAAAATAAAATAACTCCTTTGCGAAATCATCGGTGGGAAATTTCGAATAACCCCAGCCTAATATCAGTTACCATCATTGGCACTATGCTTCATTTGGCACTCTGAAAAACTAACTTTACAAGGAAAAAAAAAAACCTTATCTTGGAAAGAGGGGCAAAAGGACTCGCTTATTAACATACAGAACTGGTATCCAAACCCCCAGAAAAGAATCCTACAAAACATTGGGGAAAAATATGGCATCATTTGCATGCTGTTCATTGAATGCAAAGAACTTTTAATTCGAAAAGGGAGCCTCCCACTTACCTTAATTACGTGGCTGCAAAAAAGGAACCATTTTCGAAATAATTATCTCTATTTTTAAAAGCTGAAATGGAGCCCATTTTCTTTTTTTTTCTCTTTTTGAATTTCTCTTTTTTTTTCTGTTAAAAGACCTCATTTGCAAGCGCCCACAACAGGGGCCTACCAACGATTATATATATATATATATATATATATATATATATATATATATATATATATATATATATATATATATATATAAGACGTAATCTTCTTTAAATTCCATTTAGTTTGAATTTACAAAGACAATTTTTACGTGGTGAGTATATATATATATATATATATATATATATATATATATATATATATATATATATATATATATATATAAAGTACCATTCTAAACGAAATACAGGGCTATATATACGGACGGTTTGAGATTGCAGATATTTGTGGTTTTTGGTCCAGTTTGTGAAGACTGTAGAGCAAGACTAAGGTCGTATGAGTGTGACTATGATTGATGCAAGTAAATTTATGGTGCCTTGAGGAGGAAATACAAACTTGCGGTGCATCTTGTTCCTGAAGAATCATTCACCAGAACTGATAACTGGTGGTGTCTGCAATACAAATTTAAGAAAATGCAATTGAAAATGATTACGGATGTTCTTGGGACTAGACTAACACGGAGCTTTGTCGTTTTCAGTGGTGATGAACCACGAACGAAAACCTCGTCAGTACTTTGACCACCTACTTGCTTGGCAATGCTGCTGCGAGCTGCTCGTAACCTGAAATGGGTGTACGGGCGGAATAGTGCTCTGCGTAAAAAGATGTTTGTCTCTTCATACTTCCACTTAACAATGATTGAGTATATATATATATATATATATATATATATAAAATGCGGTTATTTCATCTTTTTCTCCTTTATATTTGTCACACCTCGTACTTTAAGCAATAGAAATGATTTTCGCTTCAAGAAACCAACTGCGCGCAAAAAAGAACGTCACATTCAAACTTTTCAATTTTTATTGAATAATTTAAAAAATGATGATTCAGGTCCATTTCATTTTCTCCTTTCTGCGTGGTGCTCTCTCTCTCTCTCTCTCTCTCTCTCTCTCTCTCTCTCTCTCTCTCTCTCTCTAACTGTTTGTTATTCTGTTTTTGCAGTTCGGAAGTCTTCTCGTAATTTAAGTCAAAATATGGGTGGAAGAACAAAGGTGTTCTATTCATTGAACGATTTGTGTTATTGCTTACATTTTGTCACTCCACGAATTGTATCCAATTAACGTTTCAATTTGTACAAGAGTTCTCGTAAAAGGAAACCTTTATTTTATTTAACTTCCGATGACGCCATTTCAGATTCGTACTACAAACAAATGCCTTGTTGTCATCTACAAACCTTACAGATTTGACCAATTTGCCTCCCACTCTGATTCCCTCTTCCAGATCTGAGAGTGCTTCTATTATCATTGCTTCCGCATAGATGTTAAATAATACGGGGCACAGGGAGCATCCTTGCCTGACCCCTCTCCCAACCAATCCAGGCTCCGAGTCTCCTCCCGCAACTCTAACATTCATAGTCTGGCCAAGATATAGATTTTTTTATCAGCCTACGGTCCCTCCAGTCAACATTAATATTCTTCAATATTTCCATTAGTTTCCTCCATTGGACTCTGTCAAAAGCTTTTCCAAAGTCAATAAAACAAACAAACATTTCTTGATCATGTTCTAGCACTCTCTCTCCCATCATTCTCATAATACCAACAGCTTCTCTTGTTCCGCATTTTGACCTAAATCCAAACTGATCCTCTCCAAAGTACTGCTCAGCTCTGTTCGTTAGTCTTCTGGTTAGTATCCTTAGCATTATTTTTGATGCATGGCTGACAAGTTTATGGTTCGAAATTCTGAACACTTGATGGCTCTCGGTTTCTTGGGGATAGTAATCATAGAGACTCTCATAAAGTCAGCGGGCCAGTCTCCACTTTCATACGTGTTTCTGCGCAATACATTCACCTCCTCTCTAGCATCACCTTCAAAACTTTTCAGAAGTTCTGCTGGTACATCATCTGGTCGTGGGGCCTTGCCATTTCTTAGGTCTTTTACAACCATCTCTATTTCTCTTTCCAATATGTCCGGTCCCATACAATCTACTTCCACCTCATCTGCTTCCTCCATTTCGATGTTATTAGGTTTGTTCTCTTTATGAACAGTTCTTCAATATAGTCAATCCATCTCTTCCTTATATCTTGTGGTCTTTTCAGTTTTTCTCCATTTCTCCCCTCTATTTCTCGCACTCCCAAGCTACTTCTTTTCCATCTATTTATGCCCTTCACTTTTTGGTACATTAAATCAGTTCTTCCTTTCCTCGTTACTGCACAGTAACATACGTATAAACTAAAATATCTTTTCAGTAATTAAGTAATGGTTGACATACGCGAGTAAAATGAACGTTCATTTCGTGCTCAGACGGTTGGCATAACGTTTCCATATTAAATGTAATGGGATGAGGTACGATGGTTTAACAATAAAGTCCCTATAGACCATTTTCACAATTATATAATAGTTGATATTTTAACTATTAAGCATAAAGCTCGCTTAGTAAATCGTTAACACTGGATAAATTCTCGGGCCGAAGATGGAGAAATAGCGAGAGACGCACCATAGTCTCTTGACATTTAAAATCTCATAAATGCGAAGCATTTGCAGAACGCGTCTTACGGCCTTATTTCCCATTTGCGTTATTTGTACCAGAGCGACAGATGAAAGGAAGTGGACTGGATAACAAATGCGACGTTCTTCATTGAAGGAAAACAGAGCGGGGCTTCGTTTCCTTCCGTCCGCCATGCCTTTCGCTGCGGTATTTGAACGTCGAAACAGATTTGGCGAGTAAAAAAAATTGGACAAATATTTGCCGTCGAATTGCTAAAATAAATTTTATAAATGACAACCAACAAGACTGCGGTGGTCTCTCGCGAGACGAATTGATTTTAGGTCTGTTCGATTGCCATTAATATCGTTGCGTTCTTGTTTTTCATTCATTTGTTTTGACTCTGTGACATTATTTACTCCCCTTAATGGACTCCCTTTCCACGACGCTTCCTCGAAACTTGTTTATTTCATTTTGTTTTCATTTATCCTGAAAAGAAGGTGTTTTATGAATTCACATTTTCTTATTCGCATTTAGCAGTTGTTTTAGTGCTTTTAATTAAGGTAAAACGTTTAAACAAAATAGAAATAAAGATTATTTTTACTTTAAAATGAAAATGAGAAATGATTTAGCTTTATATATATATTATATATATATATATATATAATATATATATATATATATATATTTATATATATATATATATATATATAGCTAAAGCTAAATCATTTATATATATATATATATATATATATACAGGGTGGGCCGAAAGTCTGGATCCATAGGAAAATATTTATTTTAATACATAAATTACAACAAACGGTAAATACTTAAAATGAATATCAACTTTAACTCGTAAATGCGTATCCGTGATACTGTACAGTGGTTCGTACTCCAGTATAAACAACAAATTATAACAAATGCTCAAATTGGCGGCCTCTGACATCGAGACACTTAGGGATGGAATTTATGATTTTTAATAATTCTTCGAATTGACGTTCTCGAGATGCGTGTTTCATTTGATAATCTTCTTGTTGACTTTACTGGACTATTCGTTAAAGTTTCACATACCATTGCAGAGGTATTTTCATCAGTTGCAGTTTTTGGACGACCAGAACGCCGTCGATCATGTACACTTCCTGTTTCTTTGAAACGTTTAAACAACTTGCCAACAGTCGCATGTGTTACTGGATGCTTATCAGGATGATTTATATTGAATTCGGTAGCAACTTCTCTGTGTGTAGCGCCCTGTCTTGCGTACATGAGCACAAGTTCTACCCGGTCTTCTGTTGTTAGATTCGAAGCCATTTCTGGGCTGAAATAAAAAAGTATTTGAGTATTTATACTGGAGTACGAACTACTGTACAGTATCACGGATACGCATTTACGAGTTAAAGTTGATATTCATTTTAAGTATTTACCATTTGTTGTAATTTATGTTTAAAATAAATATTTTCCTATGGATCCAGACTTTCGGCCCACCCTGTATATATATATATATATATATATATATATATATATATATATATATATATATATATATATATGTAATACTGTACGTAACATGCGAAGAAGTAGATTGGATTGAGGTATTAACGGAGATTAATCTTTCATTATTATTATTATTATTATTTATTATTATTATTATTTGATCATTTATATAATGAAGATTGTATTCGAAATTGACTTCGTGAGGAAACAAAAGTGGAAAAGACTGTCTTAATTAAAAACATTCATGTCTTATCAACTCTCAAGATTACACACACACACACACACACACACACACACACACACACACACATACACAATTTCATAAAAAATCACGTACAAGGCCTATTTTTAGGTACAAACAGAATGTGATTGCTTCGAAAGGCTTTTTGGATTGTGAAGAATGTCCCATACAGTTGGTGCTCGTGATATGTCATCCTTCACCCATGATCGCCTACATTGCGTACATTGAAAATTATGTTATTTTGTCATAATGAACATCTCACCCTCGTTTTCGGAAACTGGAGTACTCTGTAACGTGATGATCAACATGAACCAAGATGATATACGTACCTATGCCACTTTGTACGTCCGCTTTGTTCTCTAAGAGACCCATTTTAAACAGTTCATCTCGAAAGGACACCCACAATATTTAATCGAACATTTTAGGAACCATATTTCAACACGGGATTTTATGTAATGATATGAATGAGCTTTGATTTGGGAGCTTGAAAAGACACTCTTTTCATTCCAATCTTGAACACATTCCCATTTTTAAGAATAAATCCTGAATAATCTCTAATTGTTCAAAAAAAAAAAAAAAAAAAAAAAAAAAGCCAGACTGCACCAATAATGTTGGTGAAAAAATTGAATTTTTCGAAACTTAGATCATCATTAATAATGTTAACTGAAAAATGTATAGTTTCTGAAGAAAAAGTTTGTCTACAAACAAAATTTCTAATACGCATAAAAAATTACTAATTGGCAATATTCTGGTTTTCTTTGGATATTTTATTCTTTTTGGTGATGATAATAAAATTTCAAAAACATAAACCAATCTTTATACCAATTAGTAATTTTGTATTCTTTTTAGAAATTCTGTTTCTAGGCGAATTTTCTTTCAACAATGTACGTCGTTTCCTTGATCATCCTATTTACCCTCAGAAACATATATATATATATATAAATTGGTGTAGAAATAAAAGAGGTTGGTGTATACTATATATATATATATACAGTGTACACCAACTTCTTTTATTTATACACCAGCTCTATCCTGCTGTTCTTCTTTGCAAATGCGTCGATTACTTTATCGTGAAAATCGGTTTTCTCCTTTAATTGAGTTAGAAGTTTCTTTTCAATAGGAAGGAGTGATAAAGAGGAAAGGCAGTCTTGCCCCTGTGAATTTCTAAGTGGGAGGGGGAGAAAGGGGATGGGCAGTTGACGAATGACATTAACCTTAATATAACGACTTCACTTTGATTTACTCATAATTAAACAAACTCTAATTACAATTAGCTTGTATTTCTTCTAAAAATATATTTGGTAATAATTGCCGTTTATTTAGTCATTTAATGCTATAAGCTCATTACTTAAGCGCTTTAAAAGGATTCCGTTAGCATAATAGCAGGAATAAGCAACTCTCTAAGTTGCTTCCACGATCCACGTTTTGCCTAAAGAAATGAATGCGTTGTCTTATGTTACACTTATGTCTTTTAAGACATAATATTAGTTCATCCCCAAGTATAGCGATCAGTAATTTTAGTGTTATATCATTTATTACATTTACTGTATACTATCGTATAAGCAGTGAAATTATCGATGAATTGATACAATATTTCTAAAACACGAATATAATAGTAAGTCAAACAAAAGAAGCAATTCTCAAGGTTGCTTCCACTGGCGCCCGTCTCGACGCAACATAATTATTGCTCTCCCCCTCCTTTTTCAATGCACTGATTTGGAGTTCGAACTTTTTGTATTAAAAAAATATTTGAAAGGAGTATAGCTTAGTGATAATTTATCATAATTTTGTCGTCATTAATATTGTTTAACAGCGCTTATAATCATTTAAGTGGGGAAGCAATGCTTCCATTGCTTCCATGGACCGAACGCCACTGATATATATATATATATATATATATATATATGTAAAGAACGACGCTTGTGTAGAAGAGCGTCCGCACAAGATGAGGAGAAAGAATGAACAAATGAAAAATGAGGTACCTCCCAGGAATCGAACCCGGGATCATCTAATTGCCGGACATGCTACCACTACACCAAGGTCCCCAATCAATCAGAAGTCGTAATTCTCCTACATACGAGCGGAATCGAATGCCCTGAGGGGGTACCTTTTCATTCCGTATGTAGGAGAATTAATTACGACTTCTGACTGATTGGGGACTTTGGTGTAGTGGTAGCATGTCCGACCGGCAATTGGATGGTCCCGGGTTCGATTCCTGGGAGGTACCTCATTTTTCATTTGTTCGTTCTTTCTCCTCATCTTGTGCGGACGCTCTTCTACACAAGCGTCGTTCTTTACATTAATTATACTGTGTGTTGTTTGCAGTTAAAAAAAAATATATATATACACAGTATGTAAAGTAACCGCAGATTGAAGTTCAGTTTTAAAGTGAGTTCGGAGTGTGAAGGTGCTGCAGTACATGTTAAAACTGTAGCCAATATGTGAGGGAGATAGATTTTAAATTTTCCCAAATATTTTAAATAAGGCGGAATGGTTAATTATGGACCTTAGGATGTCGCATAAAACCCCCTCTTCTTAAATCAGAAACAAAAGTCTCATTCTTTAAACTATTAATTTGGTGCAACATTGAAACGATCAACTGTGTGAATACGAAGCGAATTAAAACAAAACTGAACTGTACCTCGGCCAATCGTTCCAAATTACTTCAATATCAAAAAGTTAATTCCCATCACGTATACCTCAGTCGCCTGTCAGATGTATAATAAAATCTGCTGTATCGTCCTACGACAAATTCAATTATAATTTCAAAGGTGGAAGATAATATTGAAAGTAGGTTCCCCAAGGAAACATTAAAATAACAATTAAATTACTGTTTATCCAAATTAAGTCCATAAATTTACGTTATGGGGGTCCACAGGTCCCATGTACCGTTAATAACGTTGAGATTCTGGCAATTTGGCAAGGCTGTTGGGCCGTTGGCCAGGCCTTTATATGCAGTGAAACATTTTCAAAAAGTACTTAAACATTTTCAGATACATTAAATAACTAAGTACTTTTAATTATTTTATAAAGAAAATGGAGTTATGTCAAATTTTTAAAATAAAAAAGAATCAAATGAACGCGTCATTGAATACCAAACTAGTAACCTCTTAAACATAATCCAGTTTAACAAGTGTAGTTGCTTTTAAATGAAATTCCTGATTTAGTCTTTTATAGATTTTGTAGAGTCGTTTTTCGTTTTGAAACGACGATATTTGTCCGCAGAAAAAAAGAGGTTCGGACTTAAAACTTTAGTATGACTAAATATACTGAAATTTACGACGTTTGTAAAATAATCTCGCGGCAAGTAGTCTATTGGCGTAATCGACAAATTTGTGTACTTAATCGTGTATCGAAAATAATGCGTAAAGATCGTAATAAGATTAAAATGAATAAAGATGGGAATGAAATGATTTTTAAAATGGTTTTAATTTTGCGTGAAAATTACATCATTTTAAACTTAATGATTTTAAACTTAATGATTTTAAACTTAATGATTTTAAACTTAATGATTTTAAACTTAATGATTTTAAACTTAATGATTTTAAACTTAATGATTTTAAACTTAATGAGGGGAGAAAGAGATTCGACGAGGAAACGCAGTCAACTATGCGGTGTAAGTAGGGGCGTATAAAGGATTTTTTTGGGCCCTGGGCCAGGCAAGAATTCAGGGCCCCTTTTTTTGTTGTATGGTTTCCTCTTTAAAACTGGGTTGGGGTTTTCAGTAGGTATATCACCAGAACATTGAACATCAGCTTGGTAAGGCAAACTGCTATCTTGTGATGTAAATGGTTGATCTGGGGTGACAGATCTGGTTGAAATGTACACTTGCTGTCGTTGATAATTTTAGTCAGAATCTGTAGTTCCTACGGCTACAAGCACGTCTGTGGCTTGGGGAGGGCTGTTAGTAGGTATGTCATCATCACCAGAACCGTGAACATCGGCTTGGTGAGGCAAACTGCTATCTTGTGATGTAGATCCTTGATCTGGGGTGATAGAATAATAGGAGATTTTTTAATGAAGAATAATTGTATTTTGGGGGTGTTTGCTAGCAGAGGTGATTCAATGGCTTCTTTCTCCTTCTTCCTCCTCTTCTTTTCAGCCCTACTTTGGCACGAGCCCTATGGCTGTGGTCCATGTGAATGATGTGATTGATGTGAAGCCATGTTGATATCACTGTCTCTTGTAACTTTTGAATCTGTAAATTCAGTAAAGATAGTCATAAAACGCACATCGTACGTACACAATATCCTCATAAGAAAAGTAGTAACGCAAAATAATTAAATTTGTGGTTCATTTTAGTAAACTGTCTGCTCGATTATGGCGGCGTTAGGCTAGTTTGCTCTCTCTCGCTCACCATCACTCGTTAACTTTCCTTCATTTTGCACTAAATATCCTTCACAGGCATATTTTTTCACTTCCTTTATTACTATATTCATTACTAATAATGTTAATATATAAAAGATATGTATAAATAAATAAATTTTCATTACAATACCTGATCATTTGTAAGAGCTGCGAGCCACAGACAGACACGCATCTCACGCCAGCAACACACGATAAGTAACTGGAAAAAATATTTGTATATGAACCCAGAATCCCTGATAGGCCTAAAAAAGGAAAAAAACTCAAATTTTGGGGCCCCACTGAGTACGAGCCCTGGTTCCGGGCTCAACTGGCCTATTGCTCAACACAGGACAGGGTGTAAGACGTAAAACAAGGTGGCTGTTGTGAGCTTCTTTCTAAGAAATTGACTTACAACAGCGAAGGAACAGTTTATCAAAAGATAAGAAAAAAAATTTGGTATTAACAGAGAAGTTAAATTAAAATTTTAGATTTAACATTTTTGTTCTGTTTAAATCTCTGAAACTAGAAGTGGTTTGGATTATTATTGAAGCAGATCAATAGGAGTTTTCGTTCTGTTTTTAAATTTTAATGCAGCGTTTAAAAGTCTTTTAATTGCAAATTTCATTTCCATGACTCGTTAGGGGAGGGAGCTGGTCAAAAGTAAACTAAAGCCGATGTTTGAACAACCTTACTTGCTAGAGCTATTGTTGGTATTTATGGTCTTAAAATTCTTCTCTCTGCTCGAGAGGAATGAAAACTTCTCAGGTTCAGATTTAATTTGGAATTTTTCTCTTCGTTTCGTTTTTAACTTTCTGAAACTGAAGATTGTAAAGAGGTTAATTTCGACTTTTTCCTTCGTTTGTAATGGAAAACAGTCATTCGCTTAATTAATGGTTTGTTTAGAGAAGAGTGACCTTTGAGTTTAGAAGAAATTATTCTCGTTTTTCCTGAGAGTTGGTGTCACGCCACATACGTAAATACTTGAAGGAAATACGAGGACGAGATGAAAATTTGTTTTGGTTTCGAGAAACTTGATTTAAATTAAATTTTACGTTAAAGTTAGAATCTCTGAAGGAGAGTTTTTCTTTGTATTTGTGGCCAATCAAAAAACGAGAGTTCTTGAAAACCAATGAGAGACGAAGGAAAAGTACTTCTTGTCTTTGTATGATTAAGGATCTTGTTTAGCCTAAAGTGAATTGTCCTAATAGGTTTTTTTTTATGTAGGAATGAGTGGCCAAGGGCAAATGCCCGAAGAAGCGCCCCCCCCCCCCCTCCCATAGAAAAAGAAGAGTCAAAATCAAGGTCCTGGGTTTTCGAGATGCCTAGACACTCTGCGTTTGAAAGATGGGAGGTCATAGACAGGAGGAAAGATGGATTGAGGAAAATTGTTCCAGAGTTGACCGGTTGAGTAGATGAAAGATTGAAAATACCGATTAACTCTTGCGTTAGATAGTTGGACGGAAAAGGAATGAGAAAGTGTCGAAAGTCTGGTGTTGCGTGCTCTCCTTAAAGGAGGAGGCACGCAGTTAGAGAATTCAGAAGAGCAATGTCCGTTATAATAGCGATAGTAAAGAGAGAGTGAGGCAACATTGCGGCGAAGAGAGAGAGTTTGAAGACAATCTGTAAAAGGTGGGGAATTGATGAGACGAAAAGCCTTTGATTACACCCGGTCAAGTACAGCTGTGTGGGTTGAGCCACCCAACACATGAGAAGCATACTCCATCTACTTGCTCATTTTGCCTAAAAGAGTGGCTTCAGGAATTCTGCATATGTAACTTAGTTTAATCTTAGCTTCAGTTATGGTTCCACCTTCTCTGTAAATGAAGTGGTAGTCGGGAGACAAAATTTTGTAAATTAGTACCCGAAAGTTTCCGGACATTGTGACATTTTTACTGCTCCATAATTCAAAATTCAAAATACTAAATTTGGCGACTTTATTGCGATTAATTTCCAAACATAATTTTTTACAGTTTGTGCTAAAATAAAAGGTTTGGTGAACTTATTTCTCAAAAATTCTGCGAAACTTAGATGGAACCTTTGAGGCAATTTTTTTAATAACTTTTATTTCAAAGAAATCTTAATGGTTTACTGCTTAAGTTCTACGTTAGTTTTATATGTTGAGTCACATTTGAAACAAAGAAGCTTTCTAGGATCACCTGAAGATCATCAGGGCTCCCATGTATTCTTGTTTTTTGCTTTACAGTACCAAATATAATAATAAATTAAATTGAATGCCCGGTTAGGTCAACTGTACGCCCTTGACGATTGGTTAGGTTAAGTCGTGATATTTTCGTTAGTTTTGACGAAGCTATCATTTGGTAATTGAGGCTGGGGTCCCTGATCTTCAGGTGATCCGCTTTCTATAACCCATTTGAGACTGAATCAATTTCTTTTAAAGAAATTGTTCGGAAGTTAAATTATTATTAATGAACTAAAAGTTAAAAGTACGTTGGTGAAATCGAGCTCGGAAATTACGACGAACAACTGCGTGTCAAATTTTATTTTTGTGAAATAAAAAATTCGTACGAGAAGGGATTGTGTTATTTCTATTCTACCTCGCAAACCTCTCTCGTAAACTGAGGGTATGATAACAATGAAAATTAAAAAGAGCCTCGAAATGATCCACAGAAAATTGCGTACAAAAATCCGGCCATCCGCGTCCATCCGCGTAAAAGTGAACCCACGCGCATTAATTTTTTATAAATAAAATCCCGTAAGTGTCAGCTGCTGCCTATCCATTTGATCTACTTCTAAGATAGTTATGGAGGTGAACAGTATCTTCGTTGCTGTTAGAGAACATTCAGTAAAACCATACATTAAAAGCAATAAATGGTTTTCCAATTCTCTTCTCCCCAATTGTATTTTCAAATTACAGATCCAATCTTTTCCATTCCAGTCAGTTATTTATCACTGTCTTTTATAATTCTCTGTACAATAATACAAAATATTATGATCACGGTCTGAATTTTTTCTTTTTCTAAGCTAAATAATTTGAATTCGGTTAAAAACAAATCAATTCATATTTTTCTCATTTATTGGTCGGAATTTTTATCAGAAGATAATTATACTGTATAAACAAAGGCGGTGAAAGTTGTTTGCCAGGTGTACGATGATATATATGTGGTATGGTGGTTAACATTGCTGACTATGAGTCCATCGGTGATCGGACTCCGGTTCGATTCCCGTCGCAGGCAGGCGGTACAAAACTTACTCAGCTGTTCACCTTTCTTTTGGTTGGTAGATGAATGAGTACCATAAAAATCCCCCAAATGAGGAGGATGCTGCAGAGGGGTTGATCCTGATCATTTGCCGAAACCCTTCTACCACTATATATATATATATATATATATATATATATACCCTAAGTAACTAATAAAAACATCCTTTGTGAATACATTAGGTATTTGTTCACAATTTTGCCATAAATTGTGTCTATTTTAAGTGTAATATGCAGTGTGTGTATATATATATATATATATATATATATATATATATATATATATATATACTTCTTCATATTCTTGAGTTTCCAAAATTTTGTTAATTAACTTTGCAGGTAAACAACCGAGAAGCCTTTCGAGTTTGTGTCCTTTGGGGATCCACTAATGATCGATGAGAGCGGCCAGAAGCCCTTCCTCTGTGGCACTGACTCCGGAAAACCCAGCTGCCCAGCCCTTTACAAATGTCAAGTGATGCGCGGTGAGTTACCTTTAAACTATAAAATAACCCTTCCTCATCTACATAATTTTATCTTATCCTGCTACGACATAAAATAAAGCAGTGGTATAACAAAGGCATCCGAGACGACTTATGGCATCGTAACGCAACATAATATAACTTATATAACAGAGCACAACAAAAACTAACCTTTTATAACTTATTTTATCCAATTCGAATGTACTAAAACACCTCATTATTATTTAAAATTATTCTGCTTTGCCTCAGCTGTTTGGAATTATTACTGATTTTCCTGAGGCCAAAATGCTCTCTCTCTCTCTCTCTCTCTCTCTGGGCTACGTTGTAGCCAATGTCGTAACACCGCTTCCCGTTGACCAGCGAAGTTAAGCGACATTGGGTCTGGGTAGTAGTTGGATATGACCTTTGCGTCCAGATTACGTAGCGACCCGTGGTTCGAAACTTTATAGGTGAATATCATATTAAAGGTTATAAACTTTTTGACAAGGGGTAGAAGTGGTAAAATAAGAGGTGGTCTACTCTTATATTGTAAAGAAAATCTTCGTTCAGTTCAAAAGACGGTTAATGACAGTGACCAATTAGATATAATTATTTCAGAAATTAGTGCTCATAACTTAGTCTTTAATTTTGGCGTTGTATATAGGCCTTCTTCACAAGGAGTAGAATTAGATGTTGAAATGTATAATATTTTAAGTAGCATAGTTATGCATAAGGAATCAATTATTGTCGGGGACGTTAACTACCTAAACAGTAATTTCATTACCTTAAACAGCGATGCTGTGGGTTTCCGTTTGCTAGATTTTTTACAATAATCTTATTCAAAAGGTGTTGGAGCCGACCGCGATGATAATATTTTAGACTCAGTTTGAACGACAAATGATAATTATAATTTATCATAGTTCAGAATGTAGACGTCAGAGAAAGTTTATGCGAGGGTGAATTGAATGCGTAACTTAAATGGTGGAGTAGAAATATAGGAAAAGCAATCTCGGATAGAAATGTAGCCTGGCTATAAGAGATATAAAAGGGACCGTGCGCAGCAGCACTTTCAGACTTATGTCAGTTCATGTAGAAATGTTAAGCGTTTAATTTCATCCGCGAAACGCGATTTTGAAATTTAAGTAGCTCGTAAATGTAAAGAAAACCCTAAGAAATTTTAGGATTACGTTACAAATAGAAATCCCACGAGGGACAATATTGGGCCACTGGTAGACTTCACAAATAACTATGGGGAGATAGAGATATTTTTTTATATCAGTTTTTACAGTTGAGGATACATCTTTTATTTTGGAGGCTAATAATATGCTCAGTGACGTAAATGGGACTTTTTCATTGCTTACTGACATAAGTCTTTACAGTGAAGAGATTTCTCACTGTAGAGATAAGTTAAAAATTAACAAATCGCCAAGGTCCATACCATTTTTACCCAAAGCACCTAAAAGAGTTAAAAGATGAAATACTTTATCCTTTAGTTCAAATTTTGGGTCACCTGAAGATCAGGGCCCCCAGCCTTCGTTAGTTAGCCTTATAAGGCTAACTAACGAAAATATCACGACTTAACCTAACCAATCGTTAGGTCAACTGTACGCCCTTGACGATTGGTTAGGTTAAGTCGTGATATTTTCGTTAATTAGCCTTACAAGGCTAACTAAGAAGGCTGGGGCCCTGATCTTCAGGTGATTCCAAATTTTTAATAAATCTTTATCGCAGGGAGGTTGTTCCTCCAGATTATAAATTGGATAATGTAACTGATTTTTAAAAAGGGGATAAACAACAAGCGAGAAACTATAGGCCCATTAGTCTAACGTTTATAATTGGAAAGCTTTTAAAACCGTTATTAGAAATCGCATAGTCGAACATCTTGAAAGCAATAATCTTATAAAACAAAGTCAGCATGTGTTTCATAGAAATAAATCTTGTTTAACAAATTTATTGGAATTTTTCCATGAAGTCATCCGTATTTATAACTGTGGTAGTGGTAGATATAATATGCGTATTTAGATTTCCAAAAGGTGTTTGACAAAGTTCCATATAACGATTGTTAGAAAAATTTAAGCTCACGCAATAAGGGGTCAAGTTTTTAATTGGATTGATAACTGGTTAACTGGTAGAAAACAGAAGGTAGTAATTCATGGGGAAGAATCAGGGTGGGCTAATGTAACTAGCGGTGTTCCTCAAGGGTCAGTTTTAACTACACTATGGGAAATAGTGTGTTAAATGAATTTCATTGAACACACTATTTCCCATGAAACCCCTCTGAGGAAAAACATTTAGGTGTCATTGTTACTAAAGATTTAAAGTTCTCAAATCAGTGTTCAGTCACGAGCAGTAAAGCTAATAGAATATTGGGTTTTATTTCTTGTAATTTGGAATATAACTTTAAAGATTTTGTTTTGCCATTATATAATTGCTTTTCCTCGTCATTATCTCTTTGTTAAATTAAATAAATGAGTTAAATAGATTAAAACGTTATCATTTCTCGTGTGTAATCTAGTATTAAAAACACATTTCTTGGGATTGTTGTTCAATTCTTATCTCTCGTGTATAATACTGGTTTCTTTGTATGGTATTGGTATAGTGCCTTCAATGGTGACCTTGCATTTGTCATGTCAGTAGTGATAATTTAAGATTAATACATGTTTTAACTATTAATAATACTTATTTACTTATTTATTTATTTATTATTAATTAATAACAACTAGCTGTTTATTTTTAATAAGAGCCCAGTAAAGCCTAAAGCTTAAGGCCAAATTAAATTAAATAAATAGTCGAGCTTCACAATTATTCATGTCATTGTAAATTGCTAAACAAATGTATTTATTTTATTATTAATGAAGGTTATTCAATTATTCAATCAATTATTTAATTATAAATCGTTTGTTAGGCCTTATCTAGATTATGCTGTACAGTTTTGGTTGCCCTATATCGAGAAGGATATAGAAATGGTAAAAAGGGTTCAGCGCCATGCAACGAAGCTTATTCCAACCATACGTAGTAAACCATAAGAAGACAGACTCAAAGAGCTGAATTTGTATATGCTTGAAACTCGCGTAAAAGAAAGGCGAATTAATTCAAGTGTTCAAAATAATAATAATTATGTAAATTAGGAGAAGTTCTTTAACATGGACGATAGAAACATTCGAAAAACAATGGTTTTAAAATAAAGGGTAAAAGATTTGAGATAAACGTTGCGAGGGACTTTTGCACCAATAAGATAGTTGAGAGGTGGAATAGCCTACCCGCTGGAATCGTGGCAAGCACTTCAGTTAATATGTCTAAGAACAGGTTGGCTAAGTATTCTGGTAACGTCAGTTTGCATTAAAGGGTGGGTAGTTTCACGAGTTAAAGAATGAAATTTCGGGCAGGCCGCAAGCTGAGTGCAGTGTGAGTGGTAGGGTGGTTCAAAAATATAATAGTTTGATTTTCCGTTTTCCTCAACCTTGCCCTCGTTTCAAATGACTAAAAAGAAATGAACTCCAAATCTCAGCTGAATCGATGTATATTTAAAGGTTGCTAGAATATGAACAATATACAGTATACAAATCATGCAGGAAAAATTACATAAGTCCTATTCATTAATAAACTTAAACACTAACAACCTGTTTGATCAATTGGTACAAAAAATAATAGCGAATACAAATGATGGGACTTATGAAGACATTACTGCATAAAATTTGCTTTAGAGGATGTAGGATGTAGTTCATCTTTTGTAAGAGTAGAGTTGAACTGTTTAATCAATGCTATGCCTCTCTCTGCGCAATCATTAACAACTTTCATCTCAATTGCCTTTCCTCGTAAATATTTGTAAGCACTGCTGCTCTCCCAGTTGTTTGGATGTTTCTGAAGAAATTCTTGTGGTAGTTCTTTTCCATTTTTAGCCAGAACGTCGAAAACGTCTGATGCCTTCTCTGTCACATAGAACGATAGAGTATTTTCTGGTTTGAAACACTTTGCATTTAGGCGCTTCAGTGACTTGGCTTTTGCTGGTCTAGTGAGGTTTGCAACCATCTTTAGTTTTTCATTAACAGCTACGCGTTTGTCAAAGAACGAAAGTCCCACAAGTTCTTCTGATAAATACCAGAGATGTTGTTTGAATGCATTACTAGCAACATCAGCTAGTGGCTTATTGGGATAGTCCCCCAATGAAGATAGAAGAGCTAAATCATTTCTTGGAGCTTTTATTACCATTGGTGCTTCATGCCAGTACTTTGCATAAATGATTGTAATGAACAAGCACATTTCCTGCAAACTGTTCTCCCGCGTCACATGGGAAAAGTGTTAGTTTCTAGCAACCCTTATATATGCTTCAAAAGGGTTCAAATTTTTACTGTGACTTCCTTTACCATAGTGGAACATAGGTGGCCTTGAGGAAAATCATATTTTACAGTTTTATATTTTTCCATATAAAAGTGAACCACCCTAGTGAATGGGTTAAGTCCGCTGACCGCAGTGTCGGTCAGTTTGAGGTTCCTCACCCTGGGAATCTTCTGACTTCGCCTTGTCCCCTCTTCCAAGTCTGCTCGGAAACTGAGTATAACTAATTAAATATAAAGAATGGCTACTCTTTAAGTACAGAGTGTTATTCAATGGGAGAGAAACGGTGATTTCCCTTAAGATGTAAATGTAGTAGGAGGCGCTTGTCTGGTCAGGTTACAGATCACTGGGCGTTGTCATTGTGAAAACGCTCGGGAGTCAAAACCTCCGAATAAGCCTATAAAGGGGGTTATAAGGGGAGTTAGTTGGGGTGGAGTTCGGCACGGTGATGTTCCCTTTTGATCGTAAATGTAGCAGGAGGCGCTGGTCGGGTCTGGTATCAGAGTACTGGGAGTTCTCAAATGATAGATTTTTTTTACTTTTTGTTTTTCTTAACGTATTTCTAAAAGATGTGAATTCTCGTGAGTCAAAACCTCCAAATAGCTATATTAAATTATTTTTGAGAAACCACTCCTCTCCCCCTTTTCTCTCTCTTTTTTGTTCCTTCCTTTTTTTTCATCATTTAAAGGATACTGCCTGAGGGAGGGCTAGTTAAGATAGAGTAGAAGTAGTAACGTTCCCTTTGTCAATAAATGCAGTAGGAGGCGCTGGTCGGGTCTGGTTTCAGAGTATTGGGAGTTCTCAGATGGTACACATTGGTATTGAAGAGAAACTTGATGGGATCTCTCGGGAGCTAAAAACTCTGAATAGATGTTTTCAATTTTGGGGATGCTACTCGCGTTTACAGTGTAGAAATATTAGTACTTTTTTAGGTAAATCGCAGAATATCTAACTTAGCTAGCTAGAAAAAGTTTTAGAGTTTTATATAGAAGTAGCGATGTTCCATTCTGCAATAAACGTAGTTGGAGGCGCTGGCCGGGTCTGGTTTCAGAGCACTGAGAGTTCTCGGATGAAGGGAAGCTTGATAAGATCTCTTGGGAGTCAGAACCTCCCAATAGTCATACTCATCTTCAGGGAAGCTATTTAGTTAGAGTGGAACTTTAGTTTTAAATATTGTACATCAAAATTTCGCAAGAAAAAAAAATTATATATATTATGCATTATTATTTCCCATTTTGTATGGGAGATTCTTAAACTGTAGGTCTGGCCAAATGGAGGTGCCCTCTGCACTAGTGCTCCTTTATCTAGGTAATTCCTATTTGAAGGTACACAATATAAATTACTACATGATAAATCTTCGGTACAGTGGATTTGACAGTCTACGGAGAAATAATGCAACGACGAAATGATAACTTCTTGTACATATTAAATAAATAAAAAAAAATCCTTCAAAAAATGCATAATATAGATTAGATTAAGTTGTTTAGTATTCTTGCTAGTCTTTATTTTCCGCTGTCGTCTAATGCGTAACTGTGTACGCGAGATAAGTGTACGCGTGGTGTGAATGAACTCTGAAGCTATTCTCTTCATTATACTTTTTCCTACTTTCCTATAACTTTTTTCACCACTGTTTTCTGTCAGCAGTGGTTGGCGGAGGAGGGAGAGAGGCTGGCTGAGGAGGGATAGAGCCTCGCGTGTTCTATATTTTAATATTACTGCTATTCCCGTGTGAAAACTTTACACGTTCATAAGTGTAAGCATGGTATAAGTTTTCAGTGTTCTTTTTTCATTGCTATTTCTAACTTTTCTATTTCCTTATTGGGCTAGCCGAGAGTGGATCTTAGGGTTCTTCTTAGCCTCTCTCTCTCTCTCTCTCTCTCTCTCTCTCTCTCTCTCTCTCTCTCGAACAGATTCGCTTTATTTTCACTCCTAGTTTAAACATTTCTTTACGGTGTCGAATTAAAAGGAATTATGAAAATCAGCACTTAAAAGAAACAGTATGCTCTCAAGAGGTTTCGTAATGTTTCGTTCACTCCTTTTAAATGACACAGAAGACGATGAATTCAGGGAAAAATACGAAAACAAACGCAAATGAAGGCGTTTAAGTCTTCTTTGCAGTTTACGTAAAAGGAAATAATTAAGAATTAAGAGATGAAAAGACCCGCTCACGAGGGAATCAAGGAAGGGTAAAAGGGGAATGGAGAAAGGGAATACCGATAAACACAAAGGACAGATACACGGGGAACACATGTTCTTTCATCAACATGTTGATGGCACGAAATTTTCGCCCAACACGCTATTGTTTCGTGCCTTGTGCAGAGTCCAAAATTAAAAATATAGCCAAATATACATTAAAAAATGAGTTTGTTTTGTGTGTGTGTGTGTGTGTGTGTGTGGTGTGTGTGTGTGTGTGACTTATGCAATGCTGGTGTACTGTGAGTTTTATCTCCGTTAAGCTCGTAATTGAATCGTAATTAATATAAACTTTATAATTAATTAATTATCGCACAAATTTTAAAATTCAGGCGTAAAATTCAAGATAAAGTCTCAAAGGTCGATCACTGTTAATGCTCGAATAGGTTAGGTTAAATTAACAATGCGTATAAATACATAATAAAAAGGTCTGTATCTAGTCGTGGAAAGAAGTGCGCCGAATAAAAAAAAATTTAAATTTTATTTTCAGCGCTGAAGTAGTAAAATTTTTAAAAAATAAATCAAAAATTAATAATTAGTAACTTTGGGGATTTGTTCGGAATATTATTTTTTCGGCGAATTTCTTTTCTCGATGTAAGAAATTCGTAGAAATATAGTTTGTGGGAAATATACTGAAAATTTGAAAAACTTCACAATAAAATATAATTCGGTGGGAAACACCTTTATGTTATGCCTTCGTTTTTTCATGAGTGGGTGTCGAATACACTCCCCTTCCTAGAAAAACAAGCCCCTTTCCACAAAACAAATAAATTTTTTTTTTAGCTATTCCTCCCTTCCCAGCTTCCAATGATACACAATAAAAGAGAAATAATATGTATATATATTATAAATATTTGATGTGTTGTTCCAGTATAAAGATACAAATATGCTTTAGCCTTTAAAAAAAAGCACCCTAAATTAGGTCACCAAGTTGAACTACCTGCCTTAATTTTTAATAGCTAACATTAGTATAACTACTATCCTAATTATTACGATATGTCGCCACTCATATGTAGCGTTTAATTACTAAAAGTGTGATTTTCTTTAAAGAAAATTGAAAAAGAAAGAAAAGTATTGATCAAATAAATATATTAACACATATTTAACATTTAACGTATAATATTTGGAATAATGTATATTTATTTTAACACATTTTAGACCTTAATCTTTTGGCTTTACTGGGCTCTCAAATTAATTAAAAGTAATATTAAATCAGAAATGGCATTTATACAATAATTTACTATTATTAATTTATTAAAGGAGATTTAAACTTATTTTTAAATGCTTTTACGTAAGAAATATTTTAAATATCAACGCTTAAATTATTTCCCAAATTTTAACTCGACAAAAATAAGGTGAATTTTGGGGAAGGAAGATATTTAAATTGAAAAGGTAACTTGTTTAACTCTACTCCCACTTGGATAGGAGTGAGTGTCTTCAGGAGTTTGAAAGTTACACTCTTTTCCTATCATATGGTATATTAAAAATGTGTGTGTGTATATATATATATATATATATATATATATATATATATATATATATTATATATATATAATATATATAATATGAACATTTCTTTCAAAGCAGACCACTTTCATTTACATCCTTAAAAATAACGAGCCAACATACTCTCATATACACAATAATATACGTTTCTTGTGATACACTTTGCTTCTGCTCTATCCGCAATCTAGAGATTTAAAAGTCCCGTGCGGTAAATGTAATTTACGTGACTCGAAATTAAGCTTTCATGTTTCGACATAATTATGTTTATCGACTATAATTCCTTCGCAAGTTCCCTTATGATGAGTGAAAAAATAACGATAAGAATTTTCGCCAAAATTGAACTGGAAACACTGAAATTTAACCTTTTAACCTTTAAGATGTTCCGTGCGACGATTCCTCATTTCATTAAGGTCAGGCTTGTTGCCCCTACTCTTGAGGTGACCTGGTGAAGTAAAAAGTTGGTTTCTTACGCTTTTCACTTCACATAGCCAGGTATCCCCGGTTCATCTGGAATTGTTCTGAGCTAGGCGTTTAGTCTTCCTATGAATATATCAACCGTTACATCAATCGTGTTCCTTAGTTCCTTGGGCAGCTGGTTAAACAGTCTTGGTCCTCTCACAACGAAAATGTTTTCCTTCAGGGTTGAGGATGTTCCTGTCTAGCCTTTAATTTAGGAACACGACACATTCTTCCTTTCCTACTTCCCACTGTTGTTTGAGTGGTTGTAGGGTTCAGAGTAAGATTAGGGACTAGTTCCTCCGTTACTTTCCAAGTGTAAATAATGGTGTACCTCTCTTCTTCTTCTTTCCAGCGAATATAAATTTAATTCATGTAACTTTTGCCAGTAATTTAATTCTTCGCATTCATTGATCTTGGCTGTGAAGCTTCTCTGAATCCCTTCTAGTTGACTAATGTCTTATTTTTATATTATGATGATAAGATCGAACAGTACTTCAACTTGGGTATAATCAGTGTTTTTAACAGAGGAGTCATTATATTACTACCCCTTCGTTTAAAGGTTCTCAGTATCTGTCCAGTTATTCTTTTTGCTCTGTTTACTGCTATTTTATTTTGTTTCAAATTTCCCGTCATCAGTCATTACAACTCTCACATCTTATGCTTTAGAGTTTCTCTGAATTTCCTGTCCATTTAAGGTATAATATTCCATGGATTTTAGGTCCTCCCTTCCTCCGTCCTTAATAGTCGAAATTTCTCAGTGTTAAATTTCATTTTATTACCTTCAGACCAATTGTAGGTTCTGTTCATGTCTGTTTGTAGAGATCCTGTATCCTCTGGGTTTCTTATTTTTCTACTAATTTTGTGTCATTGGCAAAGGATGTTACTGTGCTGTTACTGGTAACTTCTTCATCTATATCAGTTAGTATGTTTATGAACAGTAGTGGAGTTAACACCGTTCCCAATGGTACTGAGCTAAGGACCTCTGACTCTGAAGAAGATATTCCTTGAACTGTAACGACTTGTTGCCGCTCACTATGATTTTACTATCTCTCCTGTTATTCCCATATATTTCAGGTTATGTGTCACACTTGTCGAACGCTTCGGCAAAGTCTCTATATGTCATAGTTTTCAGTGTTTTCTAGTGCATCAATAATGTTATTATAGTGTTCTATTAGTTGTGATGGGCATGAGCTTCTTAACCGGAATCCATGTTGGTTATCATTTAATTTTTTCCGAGTTTCCAAAAAGTCAAATTTTTTTTCTCTAACTGTTCTTTAAAATACTTTAATGAGATGAGATGTAAGCGACACTGACCTATAATTTTTAGCCTCGAATCGATCTCCTTTATATATTGGAACTACTGTATGAACGCTCTCTTCAGGATGCTCTGTATTTCTCCCGTGTCTAGTGATCGTCCCCACATCCAATATAGGGGCTTTACGATTTCATTCTTGCAGTTTTTGATTAGGCATTCCATTTGTCCGGTAAATCGCCGCGGGAAATTTCGCCGCAGGAAAAATCGCCGAGAGGAAAATTCGCCGCAGGAAAATTCGCCGCAGGAAAAATATCCGCGAGGAAAATTCGCCGCAAAAAAAAATATAAAAAGATTTATCATAATTTTGTACTTCTTAGGGTTACACTGTCACTAAAATGGTCCATATTAAATGTATGTTTATTAAAACGATGTTTATTAAATTATTAAAGTATGTTTATTAAGAATCAATAAAATCATATTAAAAGTGATGGAGGTTCAATGCAAGGCTCTCAAAAAATGGAGTTAATTTTGTGAATTGTAGTTCCTTATTGTTGCGTAACCTTTATTCACATCTTTATATATTTTTTTAATAGAAGACTCATCCACGCTCAACTTGTATTTTCTTTTTGTTGTCAAACTTTCTTCTTTTTCAATATTAATATTAGTTTCCAGATATTTGGATGCGTATTAGTGACAGAACTTGAAGGGAATTGTGGAATCCTTCTACGCTGTTATTTGTTCGAGGTATTTCGTTCGCTGTTCTTCATGACGTTCCAAGTTTCGATTGGAAATGTAGGTACCAATCTGCGTCGCCGATTGCCTCGACCCCTTTCCCCTCCGATATACAGTACTAGTGGAAGGGAAAGGTGGGTACAATTTTTCACTCTAAAACAATAATCTGATGTATAATTTAGGTTTCGGGGGTACCGGGGCGGAGGCCCCGTAAAGCACCCCTGTCCCAAACTGTCCGGCTGAAAAAAAAAATTTTGCGCGTACACTACCGTGCGTCCTGCGGCTTAGTATTACCCTCAGAACGCATCGCAGCGACAAGATGGCCGACCGGATGTATCCTTTCTCATTTAATTAGTCCTTTAAAGAGCTTTTAATTGGACATCCGGATAGCGCAGCGGCTATTTAAATGTCATTTAAACTTATTTTTACACCGATGTTCAAAAAATTTGTTATAAATCGCTTTAAATTTTTTTTTCTTACGGAGAATTTTCCTCGCGGCGAATTTTCCTGCGGCGAATTTACCTAGAACCCATTTGTCCGGACCTGCTGTCGAGTGTGTTTCTAGTTTCCCTATAGCTCGTGTGATATCATCTGTTGTGAAGTCAAAGTCCGTTATACTTTACCTTTGTAGTTCTTCTTCAAAGAACGCGTTTCTATCGCATATCAGTTTATCAATTTTAGTGATACTGAAAGATGATTCATACTAAACTCTTAATATTTCAGATACTTCTTTTAGATCATCGGTTAAAAAATTGTTTTCATTCTTCAAAGGTTCGATAGTCGCTGAAATTTATTTGTTTTTCCCCAATTGCCAAATTATCTTCACTCATAATTTTTCTTCTTGTTTAGTTAATGTTACGTAGTTTATCCTGCCTTTTTTTAGCAACTTCAATTCAGGTGGTGAGTCGTTCATCTCTCTCTCTCCTAATTAATATTCTTCATCCCTCTTCTTCGTTAAATGTTTCTTGGCTACTTCCAGTGAAGAAATAAATGAAAATAACCGCGATTTTTATCTCTCCCACGAATAAAGCCTTTTTTTTTTAATATTATAAGGCGTATGTACAATTGTACATACGAGAACAATATTTAGTGTTCACGATGATAAATAGAAAAGATCCTATACAGTTTCTTTTTAAACGAATTACAGTTAAGAAAACTTACAGGCACATGTTTTTTTACACGAAATGAAATGTTACTAAAATCTTTATGTTGCGTTTCAATTATATTACAAATATTATTTGAATTTTATTTATTAGTGATGAATGCATAATATATATATATATATATATGTTGAAAAAAAATATCAGGAAAGGGGACCAAAAGCTGCGTGAAAGAGCATAATATATTTTGTCCAACGTTTCGGTAGAATCTTCTCATCTTCAGAGCTAAAATTTAAGACGCACATTAAAAAAAAACTGGTTATGAAAATTAAAAATAAATTTTTAAAAACCGTTCACATTTTATGTTAGATAAATAATCAAAGTTAAAGCGCATGACTTGAATAAATTTAAACAACCAACCGACTGAAATTAGTTTTCCAATTCCCAGCCCTTGATTCTCTCATCTAGTTTGTCATTCCTCGCGTTTGTGGGGGAAGTTATTATCCTTTTTATTCAAATTAGGCATTTTTACTTGTATTATTTATTAAACATAATGTAAATTGTTTTAAAAAAAAAAAAAATTTAATTAAGTTTTTAACCAGTTTTTTTAATGCGTGTCTTAAATTTTAACTTTGTAGATGGGAGATACTCCTGAAACGTTGGCTAATATAAATGCTTCTCCAGACAGCCTTTGTCCACTTTTTTCTTCTGAAAATTAAGCTTCTTAGATACGAACTCTGTGAATATATATATATATATATTATATATATATATATATATATATATATATATGGAAATAAAAGAGAGTAAAGGGAATCAAGAAGACGGTTGTAAAATTCCCTCTTCACTGATAAGAATTAATCACGCAAAATATTATCAGTATAACAAATGATCAAATGATAAGAAAAAAAAGAGTTTAGTTTAATCAGCAGACTTTACAGTTATCGTCATTAAACTCATATTGAACTGATCTGATGTAATATTCAAACTAAGGCTTACTCTTCAAAATTGGTGAGGGCTGTTCAGCGTGTCGAAAGCGTATATGAGCTGTCCTTCCTCGTTAATTAAAAAGGAAATGTGCGAGGATATATAGTATTTATGTATTCTGAAGGCTAAAGCATATTTGTATTTTCATTATTTTGAAAATAAATCAAACATTTAAAATTAACATATATTTTTCCCTCATGCATCATTGGAGTGGGTAAAGGGGAGAGTGCTTTTGATTTGTTTTGTGGAAAGGAACGTCTCTATGAAGGAAAGGTATTCCGTGTCAATGATCTAATTTTAATATAAAAATTTAGTAATAAAATTATTTTAATGGAACCAAATTATAACCCTCGCTGTTGTCAAGGAAGGCGGCCAACCAATATTGTAGGTCTAAAATATTTTAAAATGCTTGTTCGGAGCAGTCTCCTTTCCGGTTCCTTGAAAAAGGACGTGTTTGCGTTAAAATATAATTTAAATTTATCCAATTAGTGAGTTTTCTGCCCACGATATAATATCAAAACACGTATTCATTCTCGCTTCCCCCACTCTGTTATTCTTCGTGAATTAAATAAACAAGTTAAACAGAGCAAAGTTGTTGTCATTAAAATTGCTCACTCTATTAAAAAATGTCTCGCCATGAGAGTCCGCCGTTTTAAGTCATCTCGGTCACGTCTACCACAGCCGTTATATATATATATAATAATTTAGAAGATCAGTGTAAAGTAGTTGTAAAACGTGCAAATAACGTAAATTAAACAAAATTAAGTTATAAAAAAACTAAGGCCTGTTATCAGGTATCCCAACTAATTATAAATTATTAATTGTTGTGGTGGTTTTCAATTTTTTTATATTTTCCCCTAATTATAGTATAGGTTACAGTTACAGAGTTACAGGCTAACAAAGGCCCTAGATCCACTCTAGGCTAGCCTAAGAAGAAGTAGAAAAGTTGGAAATAGCAATGAAAACGAAAGAATACTACAAACCTTCCCATTACCTGAGAACTCCCAGTGCTCTGAAACCAGACCCGGCCAGCGCCTCCTACAACATTTATTGCAGAATGGAACATCGCTACTTCTGTATAAAATTATAAAACTTTTCTAGTTAGTTAAGTTAGATATTCCGCGATTTACCTAAAAAGTACTAACGTTCTTACACTGTAAACGCAAGTAGCATCCCTAAAATTGAAAACATCTATTGGGAAGTTTTAGCTCCCGAGAGATTCCATCAAGCTTCTCTTTCCTACCAACGGGGTATCATTTGAGAACTCCCAGTGTTCCGTAACCAGACCCGATCAGCACCTCCTACTACATTTAAAGTAGTAGGAGGTGCAAAATTTGAAATTCGAAATTGATCAAACTATTCAGCATACTCAGTTACCGAGCAGACCTGCAAAGGGGGGATGAGGGGAAGTCAGTGGTTTCACCCGAAGACTCCCGGGGTGAGGGACCTCATACTGACCAACACTGCGGTCAGCGGACTTAACCCACTCAAACCTTACCCCACCTGCGTCCCACCCAAAATATCATCCTTTAACTCAAAGAGCCAAAAAGCTTTTCATCAATATACGACTTAAAATTACACAATTTTTGCAAACACTTTTACCGTCTTAATTAGAATCATCGACATAAATGTCTCTGGTGCACTGAAATAAGCATATCGTGCATGTGTATTTTACAACTAAAAATCACATCCCCATCCCCAATTCACCAGCCCTTTAATGTAAATTGATGTTACTAAAATATCTATCCAACCTGTTCATATACATATTAACTGAAGTGTTTGACACGACCTCCGGGGCTAGGCTATGCCACCTTTCAACTATCTTATTGGTGCAAAAGTCGCTCGCAACGTTTGTCTCAAATCTTTTACCCCTTATTTTAAAATCATGTTTCTATCGTCCATGTTAAAGAAATTCTCCTAATTTACTTAAGTAATTATTATTATTTTGAACACCTGAATTAATTCTCCTCTTAAACGCCGAGTTTCAAGCGTATACAAATTCAGCTCTTTCAGTCTGTCTTCGTATGATTTACCACGTATGGTTGGCATAAGCTTTGTTGCAGCTGAACCCTTTCTATCATTTTATATCCTTCTTCATATAGGTTGGGTTGGGGTAAGGTTTTCTGAAGTAAAGGAAACAATAACATGGTAGGCCTACTCCCCATTGAGAGGGTCAGCACGTTTGTATGTGTATGTCAGGTATTTGTGCGTGAAGATGACGAGAGAGAGAGAGAGAGAGAGAGAGAGATTCCTAACGTACATAAATTTGTATATTAAACTTTAATATTATAAACTTTATTATATATATATTATAAAGAAGCTTATTTTGTTGGAGATAACTTTGTAGAAGTGGCTCCAGAGAGACGTTAATTGCTTTTTTTAAATTTCCACGATATTATTTTTAGTTATATTTAAACACGAGAAAAATTATTTTCGTGTTATTACTCTACTTGAGCTGTATGTGTATCCTATTATTATTATTATTATTATTATTATTATACTTCGCTCAAAACGAGCTATTTTTGTTAAATTTATTATTTCTAAGTATTCTTTCATAATTTTTTATTCCCATATATATATATATATATATATATATATATATATATATATATATATATATATATATATATATATATTAGGGTGGTCCACAGAAGGCGGGGTAAAATTTTTTTCCCCGAAATTTTTATGTGCTCATAGCCCAAACATACCCACTACATGAGAAACTAGCGCACGTGAATTTCTTTTTAAATTAATGAATATTTAGGGTATGCACACACTGCTGCCATTTTTAATGCCCGTAATGCTCGGCTCTGACGTGGCCTATATAGCAGGCATAACTCGGAATGTAAAAAAAAAAAAATTGCGCAATTCGCCCAGTTTCTAATTCCAAATTACGTTCCTAATTAACTAATTAATTAAGTTTGCAGTTGGCAACTCTTATTTTTGAACATACTACGATTTGGCATCGTATTTCAAATACTAACGATTTTCCTCAGTTACTCTCCCGGCAAGAATCGGGTAGGGTGTATTAAGTGTTCACGCGTGCGTCACTGGGAATCATTTATCTTAGCTTGCTTTTTAGTGACCCGGGTGAATATTTAATTAATTAATAATTAAGTAATAATTAATTAATATTAATATTTAATTAAGGTGAATATATATTCTATAATCTATAGCGTTATAAATTGCTATGACGCTTAAAGTTGCTATATTACTATTGCGTTATTATTTTTGGTTTATGTTGAATAATAATTTTTTCTGGAAAGAGATGTACATTAATGTAAGTTTAGTCCTACGTTAAAACTGTGTATGCTTGAAATTGCTATATTTTCTATTGCGTTATAAATTGCTATGACGCTTAAAGTTACTATATTATTGTTGCGTTATTGTTTTTGGTTTATGTTGAATAATAATTTTTGCTGAAAATTCATGTACATTAGTGCATGTTTAATGTTAAAGTGTGATTTTAAAGTCTACATGTTTGAAGTTGCTGTATTTCTACATTATTTCCATAGTAATAAAAAAATGTCAATTTTTGGTTTCTCTTTCTAGGTTGTGATGATGGCAATTGCATTGTGTAAGAAAACAACTATCTACTTGGTTGGCGGCACCATCGAAGCGATTCCTAAGTCCCGTCTGCCTACTCTTAGGCAAGTTCTCCAACGTTATTTTCATCTCCTGAAAATGAGTGAGCCAACTCCTACGAAAAACAAGTGCATCAATATGGTGGTGCAGGAAACCATGGATATCTGGGGAATGGCCCGCATCCACACTCAAGAGGAGTGGAATATCAAACGAACCCTGAATGGAATCCTGTCCACTTGGGAGAGGTTGAAAAATGGTTCCAACGGGAGAAGTAAGCCACAAATACAGAAGGAACAAGAGTTCTCAAACAATCTTGAAAAGCTCTTCAACATTAAGCATCATGATATGGAAAGACTGATCCGGATAGAGGAAGACCTAGTCTTCTTGAAAGACCAAGAGGGGGAACGCAAGTTTCACATGGGACGAATCGACGAAGCCCTGGCTAAGAAAGAAATGAAACAGAAGTATCTTAAGAAGAAGGCCAGAGAGCAAAAGGAAGTAGCAGAGAAGCAAATGCGTGAAGAGCAAGAGACCGTTCAGCTGGAGTCAACCAGCACCTCTTCTGATGATGAAGGCCCTCGTTCATTTCCGAAGATGCCTCGAGTTGGAATGGATCCGGATTTTCAGGTTCCTGGCCCGTCAAATGCAGCCGCTCGTCCTGCACCTCAAACGAGGCCTAAGAACTTCATGTCCCCTGGACTCGCTGCCGCCCTGGATAGAACCAACACCAGCGATCGTGAGGCAGTTCACATCGTGGCAGCTACTGTGAAAAGCAGTGGAGGGAACATTGAGGAACTGGCCATCAGTCGCTCCACATTCAGGAGAACCCGTATGCGAAATGGCAGTACCACATCACTTCTGTAAAACAAGCTGTCTCATCTTCTGGCGCCAATACTGGAATTGTTGTTCATTGGGACGGGCAACTCCTTCCATTCATCACAGAAAATGACTACGTCGATCGTCTCCCCCAGTATTGATCTCTGGGAAGGATGTTTCGTCATCGTCAGAGGAGAACATCCAACTCCTGGGTGTTCCGAAGCTCGCATGTAGAACAGAAATGGTGCAAGCAGACACCGTGGTTGAGGCCTTGAAGGATTGGAAGGTCGAAGACCGAGTCGTCGCCATGAGCTTTGATACGACACCAAGCAATACGGGTCATATTGATGGAGCTCTGATTGAACAGCGACTGGAAAGAAATTTACTCCACCTTGCTTGCAGATACCATATCTTGGAGGTAGTTCTTAGAGACGTCTTCAAGACAGTTCATGGATCGTCCAGCGGTCCAGAGGTTCTCCCATTTCAACGGTTCCAAAAGAATTGGCAGTTGGTCAATCAAGCAAACTTCAAGACTGGAATGATGGACGACCACGTCAGTGGAGTTTTCAAAGAGAACCTTGAATGGGTACAAGAAGCTCTCGACTACTACATCAAAGCTCTTGAGTGCCGGAAGAGGAAATTCCGTCACTGAAGCTGAAGAAGCTGCCATCCAAGAATACCAACCGCTTCTTCCAGACCACGCTACAGGGCTCCGGATTCATCTCTAAAGATCCATCCCAATGGAAGGATGATCCGCAGTTCCTCCAGGCCAAGGAAGTCCTCCAAGATATGCTAGTAGTGAATGATGTGGCTGAAAGAGGGGTGAAGCTAATTCAGGATTACAACCCTTCCATTACGAAGAACGAAGAACAGTATCTGCTGCAGGTGGTCGCTACACATCGACGCCAGTTTCCTAATGCAAGCAAGGCTAACTTATAATCGTGAGGACGGGAGAGTTGTTTTCCTGTTTCAATGAACATTGTGTTTGGTTTGCCTCTAATTAATAAATTAATCACTTAAATAATAATTTACCTATAGATATGTAATACTTGAGTATCATTTTCCTAATACAAGAGTCATTCTATAGGGAAAGAGATCAAACAAATGTGAGCTTTTCTTTGTCAGCTTGTGCATACCCTAAACAAAGTCATAATGACCTAAAACTTGGTATGCAGTGTTTTCCTGAAGAAAGAAACCAAATAAACACTGAGCACAAAAAAAAATAAACAACTTCGATTTTATGGACCACAGTAATATATATATATATATATATATATATACTACCGGAGCGACCCGGCGTTGCCGGGTGGATGTTGAACGCTATATATATATATATATATATAGGTTGTGCACCCTGGGTGTTGAATGCCCGGTTAGGTTAATTGAATGCCCGGTTAGGTCAACTGTACGCCCTTGACGATTCGTTAGGTTAAGTCGTGATATATTCGTTAGCTTTAACGAAAGTATCACGACTCAACCTAACCAATCGTCAAGGGCGTACAATTAACCTAACTGGGCATTCAATTAACCTACCCGGGTATTAAATTAACCTAACCGGGCATTCAGTTGACCTCACCATTATTCTATTATTTGTATTTGTATTGGTATTAGTAGTTTAGCAGTATTAGTTTTTATTGGCATTAGTATTAGCCATTACCTCTATACTACTCCTCTAGTAGTGTAGAAGTAATGGCAGCAGAAGTATGTATTGATAACACAAATAATGGTGGTAATGAATGTATTGGTGTTGTCA
>JAJOZX010000596.1:70000-92500 GCA_023014485.1 Bathynomus jamesi
CTTTATATATATATATATATATATATATATATATATATATATTAGTGGTGAACCGGATATCAGTTTTTCAACATCTGCGGATGCGGATTTTTTATTTCAATATCCGCGGATGCGGATATTTAGTTAATCTATCCATATAATATAGAATTATGAATATATGACATAATTGTTCAAATTTCGTGATATTACTATTATGGCAGTCAATGCATAAGAATTAAAATTAATATTAATGTTTTCATTATGATAAAAATAATAACTTTCTCAAGAGTTTCAGCCACAGAAAATTCAATGAAACAAGTTTCATTCAATTTTCTGTGTTACCACGTATTTATATTTTGACGTTTATATATTTGTTTGTTCATTAATAATTAATACTTTACATGCAATGTGCATGACTGGGCCTTATAAGCTAATTTAATTGTAAATTGCATAATTTATTAGAGGTAATATCCGCATAACATCCGCAGTCAGAAGTGCGGATGCGGATTTTAAAAATGATGCGGATATCCGGTCTACCAACGTCTATTGTCTTGTGTGAATTTGCCCCATTCCCCACTTGCATTATATTCCCGAATTGTAGACAAAGGAAGTGTTGGTCTGTGAATACTTTGTTCGAAAGGTTTCCGCAGTTCCCTCAGACTAAAGGTACCGCAATTTGGTGGTAACACTTCTTGGGTTTATCGTCGTTGCTCGCGTTTATATTTATGACATATTAGAACATATCTACAATGTATATTAACTTACTTCAAAGACTGAATACTAGGTGGATTGCTCTAAGTACAATTTTTAGGAAAAAGTAAATGCTTTTCATTCTCGGGTATAGCCCATACCCCATAACTTTATTGGTTAACTACTGAGTGGGTGGGTACGATATTTTTAAAATGCATTCTATATATATATATATATATATTGTAATTCATTTTTCTTAGGAACACGGATTAATGTAAATTTTGTTAAAAACTGCAGCTATAATGTTTTTATGCGCAGGGAAACAAATGTAAAGATTGGGATATTCCATGAACACGCCAACATTTCTTCGGAGACCTTCGCTCTTTACAATACGACAACGGCTCGTCGTAAAATTACGAAACAACGTGAAATTGTAATTCCAAAATATATTAATAAAAATAAAGGGAAATATGAGATATTTTTAAAGTAAATGACATTTAGTCGTTGCTTGTAAAAGCTTAAGCTTTTCATACGACTATTTACCACGTATTTTTCAGCCATAACTCAACTAGATGCAAACTCGAACCAACATAAATTGAAAATTCACGATTTAGGATCTTGTCCTGGCTATCAGCCAATATAGAGCGTTCGATTTTTCGCATAAAAGGCATAACAAAAATTCCTATGCATATTTTATTGAAGGACGAGAAAGACTTAACTCCGATTTTCCAAACTTATCATCCAGAAAAATTAAAAAAAACGGCTGCGATATATATATATATATATATATAACCTTTGGTAACCTTTGGTTTGCTTCCGCCCGAATTGCTCATTCTGACGAAGGTCAAGCTTTTCACTCCACTTTTGACCTACAGTTTAACGTGGAATCCGAACTACGCCCCATCAGTAGCCCAGCGTTTTAACCACTAGGCTACCCATTTATCTACCAACCAATTTCTTTATTGTGTGGAAGGATGAACAACTGGGTTTTGCTGCGCGTCTCCTGCCGTCATCGGGTCTCGATCCCGGGGCCAATGGATTCGTAGTCGGCGACGTTAACCATTACACCACCGAGGCACATATATATATATATATATATAATATATATATTAGAAAAAGGCGTGTATTTAATCAAGGCGTAAGAAAAGTGTCCTTAAGTAAAATTATGATGATTACCATTCCTCACTTTGAGTACGTTTTTGTCACCCCCAAACTTTCATAAGACGTTATAAAAGTGCTCTCAAACGGAGGCTCTTAAAACATAATAATCATCTGCTTTGGTTGATAAGGGCTGACAAAAAGTGCGTAAAATTAAGGGTGATTATTCTGCCTTGGTTTCAAGGGTGATGAAAGACTTCCCAAATTAAGTCAAACTAATCACCATAATTTATTCTAAGGAGTTTTTTATGCCTTAATTAAGGAATAAGAAGATTCCTAATGATATTTCATCCTACTTATAATTATAATTTAAAATGGCATGAAATAATTTGAATAAATAATAAATAATAATAAATTATTGGAATAAAATTATTTTGATTCGTGCAGAGTGGTCCGTACTTTCACGAGGCAGAACTCATCCGTTAAGTTTTTTTTTTTTACATATAGGAAGGAGGAACCAAAGGCGAGCGCCCGCAAAAATACTCCCTCCATAGAAGAAGGAAAGAGCCAAAATAGAGGTCTTGAAAGCTCAACTCTTGCCAATTTTTTTTTTAAATTTTGAAAAGTTTATTTAATGTGTAAGATTTATGTATGTGTAGTATGTATGTATGTGTGTGTGTATCTGAAAGCACTGGACTGCTCTCAGGGTAAATGAGACACGGAAAAAGATCAGCTAAGGAGGACAGTGACAGGAGAAACGGGAGTTACAGTACTCCCTGTCTCCTGTCTAACGTCCCCGTCGGAGTACTTCCCTAGTCGATTGGTCTACAATCTCCTACTTCATTAATTGCGTTAATTAACGAATATAAAACCAACGCACAACATTTTTGTCCTCTTTCACAGTTGTGATTTTACAAATCGTAATAAATAACGTTTTTAAATCGCGCCAATCACGTCCATGAAAACCCTCGGTTTTGTAATTTTGGTTAGCACCAGTGTTCGAAATACAGGGTGGGTGGGTCACGGGGGTTTGACCTCCGAAATCTACATGGACTCATTGAATGATGTGCTGTCCAAGGGGACCCAGGGTGGGTCTTGTAAAAACCCTGTAAACTAAAGCTTTCGATTTTTAATTTATATGAAACAATTTATATACCCCCCCCCCCTCCTCTCCCCCGTATTTCGACTACTGGTTAGCACCACCCGAATAATAAAAATAAATTCCTCCACTGACGGAATCTCAAGATGCGATGAAAATTTCATATTTAATGTAATAGCTCTGAATGTACTCAAAATTATTTATAGTCGTCCCCACATTCCCCCTCTGGTGGGGTCCTACTGGTGCCGTGAAACATTCTAATCAATTTAAGTTAAATATTACGAGAATAATCGAGTTGAAAACTTGCAGTGTCGTGTGCGATCTTTATCTGCTCGGAAAATGCTTGTTTAACACAGTTTTCCGCCTTTTATTATTATTTATGGAGGTTCTTAAATGTGAAATATCTCTCTCTCTCTCTCTCTCTCTCTCTTCTCTCTCTCTCTCTCTCTCTCTCTCTCTCTCTCTCTCTCTCATAGTTGTTGTTGCGACAAGTGAAGCGTGGTGGTTTGAACAGTGCCAGAAACTAAGAAGAACTCCGTTTGTAAAGACTTCCTTCCGCTGCTCGCAACGAAGATAAACGGGAAATTATACCATGGCTCGTAATAATCTTCTAATCTGTATAGAAATTGAGATAAACGAACAAACAGAATAGTAGACAGATGGATAGATAGACAGAAATAACATAAAGACGGGCAGGCGAATTAGAAAGGTAGATGGATTCGTTACGCTCGAATAACGAGTACCATCTTCTCCCTTCGCAATCTCCGGCTGTTTCATTCGCCCTTTCTCCTACATCTGCCCTTGGACCACCACGAAACGCTTATTAAATTCACTGCCAAATAATGCCCGTGGCATGTGCCTTTCTCGCATTTACTTGTTTTTATTAATGCCACTCGAGAAATCTTTAATTAAGCAACTCTGATGTATTTTCCTCAAGCGATTCATCTCGTCCTGAAATTCACTTTTCTTAATTATTTTTTTAAAATCAGTTAATTATTAATTAATATCGTTTCTTTTTAGCGTTTATTCCTCGTGACATAAACTGAACTCGAACGTTTTTGCGAGATTTGGCGAGGGAGGTCGTTGCTTTCCTCTTACGGCTATTAAAGTTGTTGTTAATATTAGGAGGTCATCATCTCGAATTTTAATGGTACTCCCGATATCTTTGGCTATGTTTAGACCACCAAATAGCATCCGTAAATATTTGTAAATACCTAAAAAGACCAATGCGCGAAACGACTATACGTCGAATAGCGTGAATTCTCTTCGGAATTGACGTAATTTGGAAATGGTGAAATGGACTGGAAGCGACAAAGAGAAAAAAAAAAAAAAAAAAAGGGAAAATTGATCATTGATTAGAAATGAACATTTAAGGGATTTTGTAACACACGCATTAAGGATACTTTTAATGAAGAGAATTCAATTCTAAATTAAAGATTAATTCGCTAAGTTTTGAATTTCACATTCTTTGTAAATGAAAAGAGAAGTGAATCACCCGCATCGGTTCAAAGGAAGGTCTTATATAGTGTAGTAGACTGATCTGCTTCGATTCTTTGTCATCGCCCGTTGTTCATTGGGTAACGACGTTTCCCTCTAAACCTATAAGAAGACACTAAGGTCGGGGATTCGACTTCTGATGGTGATCGTAATAATAATAATCCAGGAGTTGGAGCAATGAACCACATTGGTTGGCAGGAGCGCTGTGCCAGGTTTTGGCTCTTCTCACTCGTCACTAACCCAATTCTTTTGTACCCCAAAGTCCTGTATGTATATACAGAGGGTTAACAAAAGTAAGTAGACAGCTTTTTTTTTTCATAGTTTTGATTTGATAATAAAAGTGAATAAATAATAACGGATTTATTGAACGAATATATTTGTAATGGTGTTGCTTTCCTCTTTTCCATTACGTAAAACTGACACGCGTTCTGGCATTCCATTGATGAACTTTACCATTTGTTCTCGACAACAATCATCGTGGTGTCTATTTACGTTTGTCAATCCTCCGTAAATACGGATCACAATTTAAGAATTGTCGAAGTGATTCTGATTGGCAAAATGTTCGAGCTTTAGTTTGAATTGTTGTTTACGCGATTCCAGCTTCTTGGAATCGATAATTCGATTTGATTATTCGAAAAGTGAAAGGTTTTATTAGGTTCAGAAACCTCGCCAACGACGCACTGATTTTAAGATTACGTTTCTAAATGGAGATCGTATATTTCGCGTAAGAACGATGGTAATGTTACGTGGCAATTTGTATTTACAAGTTCAAAATGGACTTCATTTTTTCCACGAAACCATTTAAAATTTGGTTAAATGCCTTTTGAATCTTTAAATCGTCATTAGCATTAATTTCTCTGAGGAAAATTTATCATACTACTCTATAATAATGGAAAAAAACAACAACTCTTAGTTCGACAAATTCAGACTGTTAATTTTATGGTAATGAAGGGCAATGCCATCTGTCGGCTGGAACTTGCTTTATTTATATTTCTTTCGTTTTATGGCATGCTTCAGTTCTGATTTGAGACGCGGCTTTCGATCTGTTATTTAGTAATTCAAATATATATTATATATAATATATATATATATATATATACAGGGTGGGCGGAAAGTAGCTCTCCCTATTTTGGATTGGTAAAAAAATACATATATTATCCATTTATTTCAGAAGAAATAATATGAAAAGGTAGGCATACATGGTAGGTTTTTTTTAAAATTCAATGTGGGCTCCAACTCTTTCCACCAGCTTCTGGAGCCACCCAGGAATGGCGTCCACTGACTTTAGCAGGAACTCCGGCGGGATGGAGGACATGACTTCCGAATTCGGTTCCTCCAGTTCTTCCAATGTCCTCGGTTTGGTGCGGTAGACTTCTTCCTTTACCCACCCCCAAAGATCTGATATTTATGCAAGATGGCGCCCCTCCGCACTTCGCTCTTGTTGTCCGTGAGTGGCTGGATGCCCACTTCCCTGGGCGTTGGATGGGTCGTCGTGGTCCACATCAATGGCCAGCCAGGAGCCCCGACTTGACACCGTGCGACTTCTTTCTTTGGGGGTGGGTAAAGGAAGAAGTCTACCCCGCACCAAACCGAGGACATTGGAAGAACTGGAGGACCGAATTCGGGAAGTCATGTCCTCCATCCCGCCGGAGTTCCTGCTAAAGTCAGTGGACGCCATTCTGGGCGGCTCCAGAAGCTGGTGGAAAGAGTTGGAGCCCACATTGAATTTTAGAGAAAACCTACCATGTATGCCTACCTTTCCATATTATTTCTTCTGAAATAAATGGATATATACGTATTTTTTACCAATCCAAAATAGGGAGCTACTTTCCGCCCACCCTGTATATATATATATATATATATATATGTTATATATTAGGGATAAGGAATTGATAAACTGATAAGACTGAATTTTTCTTTAAAACTGAAATTGAAATAAAATAAATAAAAAAACTGAAAACTTAAATCGAAATCGATAATTTTGGTTAAAATTAGTGTTTTTTTTAAAAGTTAAAATATTTTTTAATTCAAATTTACTAACACGAGACACAACTTTCTAAATTTTTGTCCGTCATAATCTAACAATTATTAACTCGGAGTGATAATATTTTTTTTTATTTTTTAAAATTTTTAATCACTTAAATCACTTCAAAAAACTTTAAAGAAAATTTTAATTTTTACTTTATACAACGATTATTTTCTTGAATTTCACCCGGTTAGGATTTTAAGTCAAAAAGGTTGAAATTCAAATAATTTGGATGATATTGTATCTAGGTTTTCACACACCTATTTGTTTTAGGTTAGTCAGGTTAAACTAATCTAACCTAACCTCAAAAAAATGACGCGGAAAAGAAAATCTGTGATATTAACTTTCTCTGAGGTATTTTAGACAGCACGAAATGCGAGCAAAATATATATATATATATATATATATATATATATATATATATAGTGTGGTGTGTGTGTGTGTGTGTGTGATTTACGTCGCAGTGCATGGAGTGAGCTGGAATTCTATTTAGTTCCTTTCGATTTAACTCCAGTTGGACTTTGTTCGTAGTTGGACCTTTTCAAGAAAAACGAACTTTTTTTTTTAATGACGAACCAAATTTTTAAAATCTGTAAAGAAAAGTTGGTGAAGAAAATATTCGCGTTTCACGAGAGAGAGAGAGAAGAGAGAGAGAGAGAGAGAGAGAGAGAGAGAGAGAGAGAGAGAGAGAGAGAGAGAGAGAGAGAGAGGGTGCAATGAATAATAAAACAATCAAATTCCAAACTAAAATGTTACTAAACCAAGATTGATCTAACCGTGTATAACGTAGCCTAACCTACCCTAATCTAACCTAACTATACGAACCTTTCGTTTACAAACAAAATAATAAAAGGTTCGAAGTCGATATTAAGATCGAATAAATTTTTATCGACATTCTTCAAAATATTTTTCGTCACTCATTTGTTTTTGACGATAAAATCTTACTTTCGAAATTAATACGACTTAATCTAATGTAATCTGACCTGACCTGATCTGCTTTAACCGAACAACCTAACCTAACCTAGTAAGTGCTAATAATGGCTTAACTGTGCAGTCAAATGTACCTAACTTGGCATTAAATAATAGCGTAAATGCCACTTCATAGTTTTTCAGTTAATTTCATTATACGATTCTCTCTCTCTCTCTCTCTCTCTCTCTCTCTCTCTCTCTCTCTCTATATCTCATATATATATATATGATGCTGGGATTAGTTTCGTTAAGAAGACCACAAGGTGATAAAATTAATTAGTGCGGACAACACTAAATGAGGGTTTAAGGCTCACCGCTCCTGCAGTGGCTGACTATGGCTAGGTTTGAGTGATAAAACTATCGCTAATTTTTTGAGGTTTTCTCTTATACATAATTTTTTAATTAGTTTTATTTATTTAATGTGTTTGTTTTTGGTTTGACGCAGCGTGTCTGCAACAACGCATGATAGCTGAACTCTTGATTGTATCTGAGCGGGCAGGGAAAGGGTATGTGCCCCAATGTCGCGAGTCCGACGGTTTGTTCCTGCCCCGACAATGTTCCCGTAATGGTTTGGTGTGCTGGTGCGTCAACCCCCAACGGACGAAAAAGACCCAGGACCATGGGGGCAGCCCACGAAGTTAACTGTGACCAACCAATTGGTATGTATGAATACAGTCTTATATATATTTATATATGATATTCGCGCGCGCGCATGTGTGTGTGTGTGTGTGTAATTACTGTTCTTCATGTAAATGTAATGTGAAAAACAGTAAAAGCTCGTGGTATTTCTGTGTCTCTGTGACGTCATCCTCACAATTTTGGCTTCCTTTGTTGAGGCAGAATTCACTCCTCAATATAACTGAAATAATAAAAGTAGCTAAGGCAAAACTATTACATGGTCACAATTCACAATACATTATTTAACAAAATGACGTAACTTGGTCATTTTAATTCCTATTTGATTCCTATTTGTACAGCTTCGGTAAAAGTAAGTTCCCAAAAAACATAAAATTTCTAAATAACATAAAAAAATGACTAATCATTGATTGGATCTTATTTCAGATATTTTATTAGTGCCACCAAAAATTAAAAAAAAAAGGAAAATCCAAAGAAAACGGGAATAATGGCAATTAGTAATTTTTTATGGTTCTCAGAAATTTTACGATTCTCGACGAACTTTCTTCCCAAGCCTTATTGTAAGTAATTCCTTAACAAACGCGATTTCAAACGATAAAATCAACAATAATAAGATATTTTTTTATGTTGAAATTTTAATATAAACTTACTTCATCGATTTAGCCATAACTAATTTTAATCTTGATTTCGATCAATGTTATTATTTCTGATTAAAAACTGACAGAGTCATTAAAATTTTTGACATCAGCATTATGGAAAAGTTAATGGGTTGATGACGTTTCAAACACACACACACACACACACACACACACATATATATATAGTGTGTTTCTATCATGTTAATTGCGCCATGTGTAATTTATCAATTTAAATTTGAGTGATTCATTTTGTTCACATAAAGTCCAATTAATTTACCATTTATTCCCATCTTATTCTCTTTACAACAGCTGCGGAGCGAAGTGGTAATTGTCCATCTGAGGAACAATGCTCAACCATCTGCGAATACGGTTATTCAGTCGATGATTACGGTTGCTCCAGCTGTGAGTGTGAGAAGCCTTGCGACCAACTGGCATGTCCAGCTGGCTCCGAATGCGTTATGAGAGAAGACCCATCTTGCTCCCAACTAACCAGCTGTCCCGGGGTCCCCATGTGTAAGAATTTAAAATTTTTTAACTTTAACTATTTTTATTTGCGAAATAAGTTAATTAATTTAAAAATTTTATTTCAATAAATTTCATTTTTATTATTTCTCCATTTTTTTCATTAATTTTATTGCGCAAAATATTATTATACCTTTGATGTTCACTAATTGCAGGTGTTTCGCTGTTAAGAGGATCAAACGCGAATTATAGAAATGGTTTCAGCTTAAAATGTTCATTAAAGTTTTTTATTTTTTTTATTTTTTATTTTTTAGATGAGGGGAAAAAAATACAATTTTAGGTTATTTCAAAGTTAAAAATTAACGACGATTTTAAAACTGAATCTATTCAACCTCTTCAAATGAATGAAATAAGCATTTGTATTCACACACACACACACACACACACACACGCACACACACACACACATATTAGAGAACTAGAAAATAGATAGTTCATGTCACAGCGTTAAAAGGAGATACATATTTCCATTTAGTTACTCGAGAAGGACAGAGAATTATTACCCATTATAAACTTCGTTAACAGCCAAATAAAACGCTCAATATATATATATATTATATATATATATATATATATATATATATATATATATATTGCAGGACACTGCAATAACCGTAGAATGGTTACAAATACGGAAACTGAAGCAAAACGTGCAGTACAGATAAAAGAAGGTTTCGTCTCCTGAATCACTGGGGGATGTTCCGAGCGCCTCTCTTATTACGTGTCTGAAAAATACATGATAAAACAGAAACGCTCAAAAGTTGCGTTTGAAAGGAAATTTGTGGTTCTCTGGAAGATGTAGTGGGCGGAGGCGGAGACAAAACTTCCTCTGTGCTGCAGGTTTTACTTTAGTGTATATAAATAATAAGCCTCTATATATATATATATATATATATATATATATATATATATATATATATATATGCACTAAAATCACAAAATAACACGTGACCTTATTAATCAGCAAACAACCACAGGGAAAAGGAAACACAAAGTCCGAGCGCTTTCGTGATATATTCACATTATCAAGGAGGAACAGAAATGTGATAATGTGAATATATCACGAAAGCGCTCGGACTTTGTGTTTCCTTTTCCCTGTGGTTGTTTGCTGATATAATATATATATATATATATATATATACACACACACACACACACTTGATTGAATGGTTTGTTCTTGGGGAACCGTAGCTTAACAAGGAATAAGAGGACGAAGAGATGGTACATGTTTATTTACAAACGTTTCGGAAACTTCAATTTCCATCATCAGTGCTACAATTATAAAATCAAATATATAAAAATAAATAAATAAATATAATGAACGGAAACTTATACAATATATTTCAATAAACGTGTGATATTAATGGTTTACAGGATATATTTAAGTAATTAAAATTAAAAATAAAATAATATTTAATATAGAAGAGTGATCAATAGTCAAAATATAAAGTTAAATGTTAACAAAATTGAGAATAGTTTTACCGGGTTATTATCGGGGTGAGGGGACTAATTGAGCAGAGGGTTGGGAATGATTGGTTGTTGGAAGGAATCCATATTACTGTAGAAGAGTTGGAGCCAGACGGAATGATGGTGGATTTCTTCTCAGTGGTAGGATATGACAGTTTATCTGGCTATGTTTAAGTTAAAGGCGAACTATAATCGTTGAAAGTTGGTTTAATACTAAAGATGTGTCGGGACTCTAGAATGCGGAGGTCGGTTAAATGGTTGGTTGCGTTAATAAATTTGAAATTGAAGGGAAGTAGTGGGTGGTTGTGAAGGTGACAGTGATCCCTTATTGCTGATTTGGAAGGTTTATTTAAGGGCTGCGATGTTTTGGTAGAAATACCGCGATGCTCGTCCATTCTTGTTTGATATTGGCGAATGGAGCTGCCAATATAGTTCGCTTTGCAGCGAACGCAGTTGAAAACGTAGATGGTGGACGAAGCAAGGGGCTGAAGTGCTTTTTCTTTGTGGTTGAGGTATGATTTGATGCTGTTATTGTTGGTGAAAACGAATTGAAAGTTAATTGAAATTTCCGAAATGTTTGTAAATAAACATGTACCATCTCTTCGTCCTCTTATTCCTTTATATATATATATATATATATTATATATATATATATATATATATATATATATATATACTGTATATATAAAATTTATTTCAGGTGTAACAAATGACTCGAGTCTGCTTTCTGCGAGTTCTACAGATTTTGTGCAAAGTTTTTTCAACGATTCAACTCCAGCTATTATACCCACTTTTAACCCAGTAGAAAATTCCTCCAATTGCTCAATGGGTAAGAGCCCACTCGCTGTCGGGGGTATCATTGGTGTCTGTACCCCTACTTCACCCTGTCCATTTGGGTACGTCTGCACCCCCGCTATCAAACCGGATGAAAAGCAGCGTGCTGCCCTGGAGATAACATTATAGGTAAGATCGTTTATCGTTTCGCGTATTCCTGCCTTCCTTCCTTTCAGGTTACGAAGGTCATAAAACTCATTAAATCACTGTCAAAACAATAAATGAAAATCCATTTCTTATCCATTCAAAGCCAAATAACAAAACCGTAAAAATTCTTCAATTTTCAAAACTACGAAAAGATAAATTTTCAGAATTATAAAAGAGAACAAAATTTTAAAAGAAAGAATATTGTTTATGAGAACTTTTGAACTCTGTCAATTCTCTCTCTATTTAATTTCGATAATTTCTTATGAACATTTTAAGTATTTCTTATTCTGCCATTTTACATTTTAGTATCTGCAACTAAAATTACATTTTACATTCTCAGTACCGTGTACATTATAATTCTGTGATATAAAACACACACACACACACACACACACACACACCACACACATACACACACACAATCCTGAGCATTTACAGAGATAACATAAATATGGCCTTAATACTTGCAAAGTGGCCAATTGCCATACGCACAGAAGCATGTATGCTTCCATTTATTTTACGAGTTTTGTAATTATGGTCTATGCTATGGTATTGCATCTCGTTTCTATCGTAAAACTTGAATCAAAGACTTTCTCGAGGCTAGGGTACAGTGACCCTTTTTGAGGTCGGTGAAGGTTATTTCCGATAGGCTTTTTCGGCTTCACGATGTCAGGTGATTGAAAAAGGTGTAAAAACGTTTCCTTTTTCTAAAGAGAACTGAGTGACCAACGCCATAAATAGGGAAGAGTCCCTCTTCAAGGATACTGATTCACCGAGCAATTGATATAGTCCTTTATCAATCCTGACCTCCAAAGTCTCAAGTCGAACCCCAAACTGTAACAGGGTCAATATTCATCGTAAAATGAGTGTCGTAAATGAGTTAGAATCTCTGTTGGCCATTAATATCCGCTCTTGATAGTTCGTGATGTAAGCAATAGTTCGCTTTTTCCCGGTGGGTCATTATATTAACCAATGTTTTGAAGAGAAAGCCTGCATGATGGTTCCTATAAACGTTTCAATACCTAGCGGTGCAGTGCTAAAATTAGCACTGTCAAAGCTCCACACTGAGATTACCCGCATAAGGTTACGAACAATCGGAGAAAAAACGAATTATTATATTGCCCAATTGTGGCACATACCCACAAAATACGATCAGTAACGCTTCTACTACGTTAGCTGCAATTTGTGGTGGACTTTTTTACCTTTTCACAAGACGAAACGACTTTTTTGATGCCTTTGTCTGTCCAAGATTTTCTCAACTGCTGTCTTCTATTTGCACTTGAAATGCTCAGCTTAGTCCTCAGCGAACAAAGCACATCTACTAAAGGCTCATAAACGTCTATCAAATGTCTGTAAGCGTTTTATAAACGTTCTATAAGCCTTTGTTGAACGACCATTGTTTCGAGTGTCTGTTCAGTGTTCACATTCCGGAATGGAATGTTTATGGACTTGGCATTTGACTCTTGCCAATATTCCTTTGGCCAATTTTATATTTTCTTTCAAAGTCACACAATTTGAAATTCTATTTGTGAAAATATTATAGGATTTGAAGCCGGGTTTCGTTCATATATTGTATCTTATGAAAAAAAAAAAATATATATATATATATATATATATATATATATATACATACAGGGTGGCGCAAAAGTCGCGCATCATAGGAACTCTCAGTGTTGACTATATTTTTTTTTTCTTTTAGGTAGGGGATGGCTGCGAAATTAACAATAGACAAGAGGGTGAGCTTGGTTTTAATGTATGGAATACCAAGTACAACAAATCGATGAATCGGTACAGAATTTAAATTCTGTACCGATTTATCGATTTGCTGTACCTGGTATTCCATACACTGAAACCAAGCTCACCCTCTCGTCTATTGTTAATTTCGCAGCCATCCCCTACCTAAAGAAAAAAATAATATATAATAGTCAACACTGAAAATTCCTATGATACGCGACTTTTGCGCCACCTGTATATATATACTTTCGATATGTGTGTGTGTGTGTGTGTGTGTGTGGGATGAATTTCGCAATTAACATGTGAAATTAATAAATGGTAAATAAAAAACAATTCAAAGGCCTTTCGTGACGCGGTGTTTAAATCGAAAGGCCTTCGAATTGCATTTTATTTTTCCCTGTGGCTGTGTATTATATATATATATATATATATATGGGGATTGAACTCAAAATGGTCCCCTGAGGTTTTTTCATGATACACACAGACCGTGCATGGAACAAGAAACTCGTCTGGGAAAATTAAATCCACTATATTCCGAAGAAGTAACGGTAAATGGCACTATAGTCTTTTTTCTTTTTCATGATGTTAGCCTGATGTGAGCAACGGGTCACTCGCAAAGAGGCCCCAAAAGTATAGCTTCCCTCACCAACTATATCTGCAAAGCGGATAGGATCCAGCTTTGGGATAGGATTTTGGTTACAGCTACACCTAGCCTACTATATTCAGACCTCAATATCAGCAGAAGCCTCGTTGCATTCGCGTCGGATTGAATACATCAAAGAAAAGTGGTAACTATTGTATTTTTAGCCAAAAACCAAAACTTAAACCTCAACTGGCAAAATTGAGCGTCCACTTTTCGAAGCACATAACATGTCCGTTTCATGAGGTTTAAGTTTGTATTTTTGGCTAAAAATACAATAGTTACCCCCTTTTTCTTTGAAGTATTCAATCCGACGTGAATGCAACGAGTCTTTTGCTTATACTGAGGTTCTGAATATAGTAGGCTAGGTGTAGGTGTAACTTTAGATCCTGTCTTAAAGCTGGATCCTATTTGCTTTGCAGATAACTGGTAAGGGAAGCTATATTTTTGGGGCCTCTTTGCGAGTGACCCGTTCCCACGTCGGGCTAACATCATGAAAAAGAAAAACAATAGTGTTTGTCATTTACTATTACTCATTCGGACTATAGTGGATTTAATTTTCCCATAAAGTTCCTTGTTCCATGCACGGTCTGTGTATCATATATATATATTATATATGTGTGTGCGTGTGTGTGTGTGTGTGTGTGTGTTCTTTTCATAATATATATATATGTGTGTGTGTGTGTGTGTGTGTGTACACACACACACACACGTATATCATGATTATTTATTATTATTATTATTATTATTATTATTATTATTATATAAATAAATCAGTGAGGATGTTTCTTACCTTTTGAAAGATGACACAAAACCTGGTCAGTGCCCATTTATCCCGTACGGGCGACAAAGTGTTGTGTTCCCCAACAACCGCTGCCATGGTGATTCCGAGTGTGCGGCGAACCACAAGTGCTGCGTCGTTGCCGACTGCGGATTGCCCGTTTGCGTTGACCCATTCCGAACCCAGAACTTTTCGATGGACAACAACAACATGCTGCAAGGACCAACCAGTAAGTAAAAACGCCTCTCACTCCAGTATTACAAAATAATAATCCTGAAAAGGGTCTATAGACTCCCCCATTGGTCTCGATTCCTGATGCAACGCCTCTATTCTTTTACCAATATTTTAATTTTATACCAACCAACTTTGCTCGCAAAGTTAGGTTCATTTTATACGAATAAATCAACCGTTAATTAAATTGCATCAACCGTGCGTGAACAATTCTCTTTGAGAGTGAACAATTTTGTTTTGGGTCACAAAAACATGTTTTCTTCATTAATCGTATCGTTGATTCACTGTTAACCAGACTCACTGGTGAGTGAGGAATCCCTATTCATCTTTCACTTGTTCGTTGTCATTTCACACTGCAGACTCACCTGGCTACTTCATTAGAAGCAAGATGCACTTCAAAGGCAACACAATACAACAATTCGTTTCACAACCACAAACACATCCATATCACCTCAGGCTTCCTCTACACAAACTGGCCCAAAAATTCAGAATATTTGCAATTTCAAACCTTCCGTTTATCTGTTTTGAATGATTAACTGATATTGCGCTTATTTCCGTGTGACATCTAAGAGAGAGAGAAGAGAGACGAGATAGAGAGAGAGAGAGAGAGAGAGAGGAGGAGAGAGAGAGAGAGAGAGAGGAGAGAGAGAGAGACTATGTATAGCATAAAATTCATTCTGTTTATCTCCAACTTCCAACTTTATGTGAGACAAAATATTGTGCTTTCTATGTGAAATATGATTGTAGAGCTCCAGGTAACTCTTTAAGCTTCACTGACAAACATTTCTAACTTAATCTAAGTTCACTATCAAACCTGTTTTAAAATACTCTGTCTCTTTATAGTTAAACAATACAAATAATTGATTTTTGCAATGCGAACCAACGGAGGTCAGGATGAGATTATAACGCAATTGTCTCGATCAAATCTCATAAATAGAGGGGATTTTAGTAGGATTGGTCACAGGCTGATTCTAAACATTTGTTCAGAATAAGAAAATTATAATGTAGCCCAACTTAATTAAATTCAAACCAACTCATTATAACCTAACCGACACTAAAACCTTAGGTTATTAAAAATAAATTTAATTTTGCTTCCCCCGAATTTTTCATTCTGACGAAAGTCAAGCTTCTTGTCCCACTTCGGACTTGCAGGTTCATTTTAATCCAAAACCACGACCCACCAAAGAAGTCAGAAATTACAAAGTCCTCGTCCGGACTGGATCTCAAAACCTCTCCGATATGAAAACGAAAATGAAAAGGTTTATTGGTGAGGCAATATATATATATATATATATATATATATATATATATATATATATATTGTTCAAAAGTTTGGAAATGACGCTAAAATTTACCAAAAACTGTTACATATTCTAGTTGAAATATAGAATTTGGTAACAAATTTTCCTAAATACCATAATTTTACTTGTCCACGTTACGCACGCAGAATAATAAACAGTAACCTCCAAGGTTATCGGTTAACTATCTGAAAGCATTCTAACAACTGCATTACTCAGGTATTTTATCCTTTGTTCTTTTCATTGAAAATCGATTTTAGCTACCGACTTTTCATTCTTTGCTCAACTACAGAGAATAGTTGTTTATAGAATGTTTCCAGTATAATAGTGGTACGTAATGTGTTTTATAAACATTCCTAATTTTCTACATCATCGATCGAAATAATGAGTGCCTTGAACTTTTCGACACGTGGATTCAATTGATTTTTTCACATGCAATGGCCCCAATACGGCAGATACCAGAAGATATTCGCATCTTGAAACAAACTCAACTAAAGACAAACAACGAAAAGAAAGGGGAAGAAAACAACAAAATCTCGAGACTTGCAGTCGTAGTTTGCGGAAGATCTTTAATTCTTCATGGGCACTAACGTTTCGATCGTAACAATACGACGTCGACTGCAGGAGGCACGGTTGCGCGGAAGAGCTGCTGTCAAAAACTGTACCCGAGACAGGAAACAAGTCTAAGGGGGTAAAATACGCACGAGATGATGCCCACTGGACGTCGTCTGATTGGACGAAGGTTCTTGTGAACAGATGAGACAGGGTGAGAGATATTATATGCGCTCACAACCAAAACATGGTGAGTGATCTAACAATGTTTGGGGGTTCATAACTTTATTTGGAGTTGGCTCCCTCGTGAAAATCGATGGTACTCTAACTAAAGAGATGTACGAGCGAATCCTTCACCCGCATCTTGTGCCAGATGGAAAACGTTTAATTGGACAAGGGTTCATCTTCTAACAAGATGCCAACCCCAAACACGCGGCACGGATTGTAAAAACATATTTAAAGGGAAAGGAGGACGCTGAGGAACTAAAAATTATGAAATGGCCATCACGAAGCGCTGACATGAATCCAACTGAGGCTTTATGAAATTATATAAACGCTGAGAAGAATAAACCGAATCCATTTAGTATTGAACAATTGTGGAAAGACCCGCAGAATATTGAGATAAATATTTCACCATTAACAGTAAGGATTACTAACAGAATCCAGGCTGTTGTTATAAGGCAAAAGGGGGACACACTAAATACTGACAGTACGTAAACATATATATATTTTATTTATGTAATTATTTGTTAAAATAATAATAATAATAATAATATATTTATACGTGTTTTATACTGTATTGCCTCATTCAAACTGCACATATACGACCAATGATGGCTAGAAATATCCATTAGTGGTTTCAAACTTTTTGAACAGTACTGTATTATATATATATATATATATATATATATATATATATATATATATATATATATATATATATATATATATATATATGCTAGGGGGAAAACGAAAATACTTAAAGTAAGAGATTAAAAGAGAACCTGCCTAAAAGAAAAAATGCAAAACCATAAGAATTGCGCATAACGAGATTGAGAAAATCGTGTTTCCAAAAACAATGCTCAGTTTACTTTCTAAATGCTGGCATGATAAACGTTTTTATAAAAAGAATTTTTAACAGCGAATTTGTGAAAGGGAAATGGGCCTATTACCTGTGCCTATTACGGACCATTATTTTGGTGCGCACACTCACCTGGTCACGGTTTTGCTGGAGCGCTTTCCCAAATGGGTTTTTCATGGCTTAAAATTGTGGCACGTTTTTTTAGTCACTGTTCGCTCACATGAACTATATTGCCATTACGTACGTTATAGAAAATAGGTAGCTATTAACTATATATATATATATATAGTAAGGAATAAGGAATAAGAGGACGAGAAGGTGGTACATGTTTATTAGTCAGACGTTTCGGAAATTCAATTTCCATTATCAGTGCTAAAATGAAAAGTAAAAAAGTTAACACAATATAGTGAATAAAAGCTTTTATACAATATAATTATGCAGTCCTATGATAATATTTTTTAAAAATAAAATATACAAATATACAAAATATACAAAAGTAAATATACAAAAATTGCAACATCTTACCGGGTTATTATACGAGTGGGGGGGGGGGGGGGGGTAATCTAATTGGGTAAAGGTTGGAATGGTTGGATATTGAAGTATCTATGTTAGAATCCGGAGATTGATAGCGGGTTTCTTTTCAGTGGTGGTTCAGAGGAAATTATTTAGTTATGTTTAAGTTGAAGGCACAATTATAGTCGTTGAGGGTTGGTTTTGTACTAAGGATGTATAGGGATTCGAGGATGCGGAGATCTGTTGGTTGGTATGCTAAATTGATAATTTTGAAATTGGTGGGGAGCAGTGGGTGAGTGTGGAGGTGGCAATGATCTCTTATTGCTGATTTTGATGGTTTGTTTAAAGGTTGTAATGTTCTGGTAGAGATGCCGCGATGTTCGTCCATTCTTGTTTGATATTGGTGATGGTGCTGCCAATATAACTCGCTTTGCAGTGAATACAGTTGAAACGGTAGACAGTGGACGAAACAAGGGGCTGGGTTTTTTTTCTTTATGATTGAAGTACGATTTAATGCTGTTATATTGGTGAATACAAATTGAAGGTTAATTTGAATAGTCGTAGTAGGGAAAAAAAAGTATTGTATATCTTTTTAACGATGGGGACTTTAAGGGAGGTTGATAAATGTTGTGAATTTCTAGTTAGAGATTGTAGTAAATATTTTGGGAAGCGTTATTAATGCTGAAATTGTGAATGAATTCTATTTCGTTGTGGAAGGATAAGTAGGAGGAACAAAGTTGATAGGCACGATGGATTAAGATTTGATACTGTTAATTTTATATAGTGAAGGGATGTGGCTTAAGTAGTTAGTACCTTGGCCTGTATATGTAGGTTTTCGATATATGGAAGTGCTGAATTATATTATTTGTTTTGTTATGTTATATCTAAAAAGGGTAGGGTGTTGTTAGATTATTCTTCTTTAGTGAACTTGATGGTTTGATGTTGGGAATTGAGATAGTTAAGAAAAAGAGGGGCGTGGTTAGCATTGTGAAAGAGGAGAAAAGTGTCATCGACGTATCTTTTATATAGGTGTGGTTTGTAATGGATGGGCCAATGGAGTAGCCAGTTATTTTCGTGGTAAGAGAGAAAGATGTTGGCTAGTGTGGCACTTAGGGGGGATCCCATGGCTAATGATTCGGTTTGTTGGTAAAGTTGTTTTTTGAAAAAGAAGTAGGTGTCTGAAGCGGCAAGAGTTAGCAGTTTGGTGAATTCTTGTTTCGTTAGGCTGAGGACTGTGTTCGGATTGTTAGAAAATAATTTGTTGATGCAGATGTCGATGGCTTCTTTAATTGGTACGTTGGTGTAGAGGGATACTATGTCAAAACTGTGCATATGGAGGTTGTTTGAATTGTTCAACGTCAGTATTTCTTTGCCAAATTTATCGGAATTGGGGACGGAATATTCATTCTGCGTTAGGGGGGTTAGGGGGGGAATTAGGAATTTTGCTAGGTGGTAATTATGGGTGGTGTAGGCAGAGGGGATACGTCTAATGGGTAAGTTTGGTTTGTGTATTTTAGGGAGGCCGTAAAGAGTACCTGGGGACGACCCAGAAGAGCGTATTTGGTTGTAAACATTCTCCGAAATTTTATTTTGATCGTATAATTTTTTGAGGAAACGGTTGATTTTATCTTCAGGTTTTAAGGAAAGTGTTAGAGGATTGTCATTACTCTTTTTGAATTTGGTGGAGTCGTTGAGGACGTTATTAACCTTATTAATATAATTTGATTTGTTAAGAAGAACGGTACCTTTGCCTTTGTCAGGACGTGAAATTATGATGGAGTCATCCCTGGATAATTCTTTTAAGCAAACGATGTCTTTACTCACCCCTCTTTACCCTCAAATTAACCTTCAATTTGTATTCACCAATAATAACAGCATTAAATCGCACCTCAACCATAAAGAAAAAAACCCAGCCGCTTGTTTCGTCCACTGTCTACCGTTTCAACTGTACTCACTGCAAAGCGAGTTATATTGGCAGCACCATTCGCCAATATCAAACAAGAGTGGATGAACATCGCGGCATCTCTACCAGAACATTACAACCTTTAAACAAACCATTAAAATCAGCAATAAGAGATCATTGCCACCTCCACAATCACCCACTGCTCCCCACCAATTTCAAAATTATCAATTCAGCATACCAACCAACAGATCTCAGCATCCTCGAATCCCTGTACATCCTTAATACAAAACCAACCCTCAACGACTATAATTCTGCCTTCAACTTAAACATAACTAAATAATTTCCTCTGAACCACCAATGAAAAGAAACCCGCTATCACTCTCCGGATTCTAACGTGGATACTTCAACATTCAACTATTCCCAACCTTTACACAATTAGAATAAACCCCCTCCCCTTCGTATAATAACCCAGTAAGATGTGTTTCAATTTTTGTATATCTTAGCCATTATCTTGCCTCTCTACATTTCATGTAACTTTTTAAAAATTATTATCATAGGACTGCATAATTATATTGTATAAAAGCTTTTATTCACTATATTTGTTAACTTTTTTACTTTTCATTTTTATCACTGATGATGGAAATTGAATTTCCAAAACGTCTGACTAATAAACATGTACCACCTTCTCGTTAATAAACATGTACCACCTTCTCGTCCTTTTATTCCTTACTATATATATATATATATATATATATGGTAAGTCAAAAGTCTGGGAACATAGGAACTATGCTTTTCAGTGCAAATATATATGTATATTTACATTCAAAAGTATAGTTACTATGTTTCCAGACTTTTGACTCACCCTATATACTTTTCCTTTCAACCTTTCAAATGTTCCGTGCAATGATTCCTCATTTCACGAAGGTCAAGCTTGTCGCCCCTCCTCTCGAGTTGGCCTGGTGAAGTAGCGAGTTGGTTTCTTGCCAGGCGTCTAATCTTCTTTTGAAGATGTCCACCGCAACACTTGTGTTTCTTAGGTCTTTGGGCAGCTAATTAAACAGTCTTGGTTCTCTTACAACAAAACTATTTTCTTTCAGGGTTATGGATGTTCCCTGTATAGCCTTTAATTTGGGAACACGACACAGTCTTCCTTTTCTACTTTCAACTGTTGTTTGGGGAGTTACAGGGTTCAGAGTAAGATTGGGGACTAGTTTCTCCATTATTTTCCAAGTGTAAATAATGGTGTATCTCTTTCTTCTCCTTTCCAGTGAATATAGGTTTAATTCGCGTAACCTTTCCCAGTAATTTAGTTCTTTGCACCCATTGATCTTGGCTGTGAAGCTTCTCTGAATCCCTTCTAGCTGTCTAATGTCTTCTTTTTTATATGGGCATGTTAGAACCGAGCAGTATTCCAATTTGGGTATAATCACTGTTTTCAGTAGAGGAATCATTATATTCCTATCCCTTCGTTTAAAGATTCTCAATATCTGCCCGGTTATTCTCTTTGCTCTGTTTACTGCTATCTTATTTTGTGTTTCAAATTTCGCATCATCAGTCATTACAACCCCTAAATTTCTCAGTGTTAAACTTCATATTGTTGTCTTCCGTCCACGTGTAGATTCTGTTCATGTCGGTTTGTAGAGATCCTATATCTTCTGGGTTTCTTATTTTTCTACTGATCTTTGTGTCATCGGCAAAGGATGTTACTGTGCTCTCTCTGGTAACATCCTCATCTATGTCAGTTAGCATGATTATGAAGAGTAGTGGAGCTAATACTGTTCCTTGTGGTACCGAGTTGAGGACCTCTGATTCTGATGAAGATATTCCTTGTACTGTAACGACTTGCCGCCGGTCATTAAGGAAATTATATATCTATTTCCCTACTTTTCTTGTTATTCGCATATATTTCAGTTTATGTAATATGATTCCATGGTCACACTTGTCGAACACTTTGCCAAAGTCTGTGTATATTACAGCATAGTTTTCATTTACTTTCAAGCGCATCAATAATGTTGTTGTAGTGTTCCATTAGTTTTGATAGGCATGATCTGCCTGATCGAAACCCATGTTGGTTATCATTTAATTTTTTCTGAGTTTCCAAAAAGTTATAGATTTTCTGTCTAACTATTCTTCCAAATATTTTAGTGAGATGAGATGGAAGCGAC